>JAXIVJ010004208.1:0-85410 GCA_036785665.1 Chirona hameri | reverse complement strand
AGGAGACGCCGCCGCTGGACCCCGCCTTACACCACCGTCACCCCCCCCCCCCCCGCCCTCAGGAGACGCCGCCGCTGGACCCCGTCTCACACCACCGTCACTCCGTCCCCCCCCCCCCCCCTCGTCCCCACCCCGCCCTCAGGAGACGCCGCCGCTGGACCCCGCCTCACACCACCGGCACCCCGTCCCCACCCCGCCCTCGTCCCCACCCCGCTCTCAGGAGACGCCGCCGCTGGACCCCGCCTCACACCACCGTCACCCCGTCTCCCCTCGTCCCCGTCCCCGTCCTCAGGAGACGCCGCCGCTGGACCCCGCCTCACACCACCGTCACCCCCGTCCCCACCCCGTCCCCAGGAGACGCCGCCGCTGGACGTGGAGCAGGTGTCGGCGGCGCTGAAACAGAAGAACATCCAGCCCTCAGAGCTGCGCTTCGGCGTGCTCGGCCTGGGCGTCATGGGCTCCGGCATCGTCAAGAACCTGCTCAACTCGGGCCACAAGGTGCACGTCTGGAACCGCTCCTCAGACAAGGTGGGTGCTGCAGCGGCGGCCGGGGGCGTCGGGCATGGTGGGTGCAGCAGATGTGGGGAGAGCCTAGGATAGGTGTCGCTGGTATGCACGGATCGTTTGGAGAACCGGTTGGTTGGAGCGGATTTGGTCAGATGGCTTTCCGTGCTTGTTTAACCGGCGTCTTCCGAGCGATGTTAAGCGTGTGCGCACGATTCTGATTGGTATCCCGCGTTTTCATATTGCGTTGGCCACTTCCGTTATTTGTTCAGTTTCCCAATTGTGGCCTAAGTTGAGCTATTATTTTAAGAAGCATGACCGAGTGAGAAATGCGTGCTCAATTCACTGATCCCAGCTCCAGGTGTTGCTGTTGCGATGCTCCGACGCCGAGGCTATCAGCGTCGTTACGAAGTTCAATTTTATTTTCATTTTTCATTTATCTTTGGGCGGTCTGACTATAACTTATGGACGTTCGGTGGCCGTCAGTCAAATTATTATGCACGTGCAAATCATATGTAACTGCTGCTATGTAAAATGGTACTCCGTAACGAATATTTTGATAATGAGATAAGGCAACTTCGTATTTCGCTTCGGTGTAGTATTATATGCTCCATAGTGTGTGTGTGGGGGGGGGGGGTAACGACTCCGCAGAAGGTCCCCGTTGACCTGCTGCGGAGTCGGAGTCGGAATCGGTCGGAGTCGGCAGATTTGGCCTGAGTCGGAGTCGCTATAATATTACCGACTCCGATCCCGGTCTTGGCAATTGGCGATTACTTTGGTCAGTAGAATAGGCGTCGGCCTGGGGACACTTTACAACCTCTTCGAAAGAGAGCGATAGATTTCCGCCTGATGAAGGTAGGGTAATAATTTTAACGTCAACTGATGATGATTGTGGTTTTGGACGCACCCGACTCTTCTGGTCACCCGGCGCCCATGTTAACGTAATCGTGCTCGTTTCGTCCAGGATATTCGAATCATACCATGGTGACCAGGTTACCTAAGTCAAATTCAAAATTTGACCTCGGGTCAAGGTAATTTAAAGGGAATAGTTCACTTTTAACATGGGGTTTTGGACTGAGATAGCAGATTTGTAGAGCAGATCTAAAAATGGTTTGTGGTGAAAGAATTACCTCTCTACGTTAAGTAATTTCGACACAGGACTAGTGGGCCCGATTTCATTCCCGCTGTTCCGGGCCACGATCGGGGAATGAACGCTCGCCACTCGCCGCCGGAGGCAGGTACACTCTCTGGCACGTAGTCTCTGGTCACGACGCCTCGTTAATATCCGCTCAGCCGCCCGGGCGGCGCGGCGGCCCCTTGTCAGAGACTGTACTTGGCGTCAGGCGGAGCGGGGCGGAGCCAGAACGCCAGCTGCTATCGTACGATTTCTCGTGAAATAGAAAGAGAAACTTACTTCTTTCTCCACATATATCCATCAGTTGTCCAAACCAAAGTCATATTCATAGTTTTGAGCTCAAGATGCACCTAATGGTTGAACTTCAAGACAACTTTCAAGGTGACCTATTCCCTTTAAGGTCATGTGGTGAACCAGGTATGTCGTGCTGCGCAATGTGTGACGCGTCTCGACCAGACATACACAGTGGTGACGGTCTCACGTTCTTATCTTCATTTTATGCTATCAAGAGTTATTGGCAAAGGAGTGCTGGTCACCTCAGATGACCTCACTCGATCTTGTAGGCAGGGATGGATTTTCACTTTTTTTGTCTTGGTAGCGGAGTACATTTTTTTTGCGTTAAAGGGAAATAATGACCTTTTTCCACAAAAATGGAGTTAGCACTTGAAATCGCCAGACGAGACCAAAATATATTGTAAATTCATCACATTTTGCATGAAAACTTTCCTACCGAAAGATATTTCAAGTTAAAGTTGATAAGCGTTCCACACTTTTAACGACCGGTACTTGCAAGTACTTTTGGTCCTCATCAAACTGCGGGCTTTTCCCGTATTGTTTTTTTACGTAATGGAGTGGAAAATATATTGTGCGTTCTGCTTGTTGTGATTATATGCCCGGCGATCTTCTAAAACTAACAGCGATTGGGAAAAGTGGCAATAAAATCGGAAGCTCATCGATGCACATCAACGGCGGCATAGTTAGTGGTTGCGACCCTCAATTTTTGAAAATAAATTCATTTGTTTTCAACATTAGGAGTATTGTATAATTTGTCTGTGGCTGTATATAACACTATGCTTTATATTATCATGAAAAATAATAATTTTTCCCCAAAAAACTAACAAACAATAACACAAAACTGGCAATTAAATCGGAAGCTCATCGATGCGCATCGACGGCGACCTATTTAGCGTCGGCGATTTGTTTACAAAGCATTGTCATGCTTCTCGGCGCACTTAACCATTGTGGCGAGTTGTTGCTAGTAGCGTTTTCGTTCTCCATGGCAACCAGGCGTGAGCCAATGAAAAGCCAGAACGTATTCCCTTTCTGGCTTTTGATTGGCTGACGCCTGGTTGCCATGGAGAACGAAAACGCTACTAGCGTGTGTCCGAGCAGCGCTCAGTTTGATCGGAAATGTCACAGAGCCTCCAAAAATGCCGCAATCGATGTAAACAATGGTAGGGAAGGGCGAATTTGTCAATGACCTTCATGAAGTACACAAGGTACTTGTTTTGTATTTTCCCCAAACTTACAACTTCGAATTTGGGAATAATTTTTAATTCTTAAATTTAAATAAAATAATTTTAAAACCATAGCGGTAGCCTAAGAAATTGTTGCTAACAAAATCAAAAGGTCATTATTTCCCTTTAAGGGAAATGATGACCTTTTGATTTTGTCTTTTGATTTTGTTAGCAACAATTGCTTTGGCTACCGTTATAGTATTAAAATGATGTGATCTAAATTTAAGAATAAAATAAAATAATTCCCTAATTCAAAGTTCGAAGTTTGGACAAATTAAAAAGCAAGTACATATACATCTTTAGGAGCTCATGATCGGCGTTTTCCCTCCACTAACGAACCGCGACATATCTGGCGCTTTTGTATCAATCTGTTCAACCTTGAATATGAATTACCTCTCAACAAATTGCCGACACTAAATAGGTCGCCGTCGATGTGCATCGATGAGCTTCCGATTTGATTGCATTTTTTTCTCTCAAATGCTTGTTGATTGTTCATAAGAGTTTGGTACATATTCGCAAAAGATAGAGTGCAGGAAACATATTGCATACCTTAATGATAAATAGCAATGCGTAGGCATGCTAATTTACTGAATTCGTTACCGAGTACTTACTGAGTAGTGAGTACCGACCGTTATAAGTGTGGAACGCTTATCAACATTAACTTGAAATATCTTTCGGTAGGAAGGTTTTATGCAACATGTGATGAATTTACAATATATTTTAGTCTGGTCTGTCGATTTCAAGTAATAACTCCATTTTTGTGGGAAAAAGGTAATGATTTCCCTTTAACCCTCGCCCTACGGAGGGGGGGGGGTCAAAACGCCCCCCCCCCCCCACCTGAAATTGTTCTTGAGTAACTTTTTACACATGCGACGCATCTTGCTGACATTTTCAGTAGCTGAGTTTACAACAATTATACATATCCTATCAAAATTTGAAGTGTATACGACTATTAGATCGTGACCTATGCCCTTTTCGTCAAGGTCATGTCAGACCCCAAAGGGCCATTGACCTGACCCAAATGGTCACCAGTTGACCTAGATTCTAAAAAAGTGAGATGCCTTTGGATTTGCCTTATGACAGGCAACACGTTACTTTTTACGGTGTCTCTCTATCTCTTTCCGTTCGGAAGTTATACTAAGCGCCCTGTGCAATCGCTATTTTTGGACGTGGTCGATCTTAGGTCATTTACTTGACCTGAAAGGTCACCCGTTGACCTAAACCCTAAAAATCGCATACTGTTAGATTCCTCTCATGACGGGCAACATGCTGGTTCTTACCGCATTGCTCTAATGCTGCTTGGTTTGGAAGTTAACAGGGGGGGGGGGGGGGGGGGTCTTTTTAGGACCCCCGCATGGCGAAGGCGAGAAAAGGTAGGGTCAGGGTTAAGGAGTACATAATGTGAAAAATGATAATTTTATCAGATGCATGTAAAGGCCTAAAATCCGACTCCATTGTTTAACATAAATATTTGGTACCTACGATGTGACCAATAAGTGTTGTTCATTTAGCAAATCTGACATAATGACAGTGTAAAAATGTGGTTTTGGTATCCAATAAGAGATGAATAAATGACATTTGATTCACAGGGGATAAAACAACTGTTTACAATGCATTAATAAATATGATATCAACGAAACGCTGGTTTAAGTAAGTAGGTTTATGTTCCATGCTTCTGACAAAATTACTCATCTGGTGCAGATTCATCATCCCATCATCATGTCATACACACGTCCCAATACGGATATAAATGTTGGACAAAATACGTCTTACACATTGAATGAACAATCTATGGTATTATTTTACTTTGGGTCATGATAACACATGATACTCAACATGATACTCATGTTGGCGCAAACGAACTATTATGGTATAATAATGTAATATGTATCGACAGATCTCCCGCCGCTCTCACCAGACGCAATGCCGTCGTGAACTATCGCCAGCTGATAGTTGGAGGCTGCTGATTGGTCGGATAAAATCGCAAGATTCCATCACCCAAAAATCCCAACACCTGCCCCTCGCACTAGGGTAGAAGGTTCGGGAAACTGGGGAATTCTGGGCGGCTCCAGGAGCTTATAGTTATATCAAATGGATGTCGCATTTTGGTTTACATTGATCAAGGAAGATGGGCATATGTTTGATCTGCTCGCGATTATCTGTCTAACGATGTGCTAAATGTTTTTTTTTCAACATCATAACGTTTTATTTAACTTTTACCCAACTATTGGTTTGTTGGTATAATCGTAAGGAGCCTCTCAATGATATCGCTATGGGACTTGGACGGCTCCGTCTACCAAGAAGTCATCGGTTTGCCACCTAGGTGTCGCTGGTCCACCTTTTGCCGCTAGGTGTCGCTGGCGTATCTAGAAGCAAGAATGGTAGAGCTGCGTTTTAGCGACCTATCATACTGGTTCTACTCCACCATTCTAGATGAGCGTGTCGCTGCGCGGTAACTAATCATCGACATTTTTGGCGCATGGACTGGTGTTTGATTGGCTCTTTGAAAGCGTGCTAGTGTTATATATTTCCGTTTCAGTTTGAGCTTTGTGTGATGACTAGTGCAAATCCGGATTGTAAGGGGTGTGTACTGTATAAGTGTCTAGGTAATATGCGATTTCCAGTGGGAATCATGGTCGGTATGTACTTCGTATCATAAAACACACCCTTTCCACATTAATCCACATTTTATTAGCTCAAGGTCATTGCAATATGGGACATTCGTTGAGGATGTCATGTCTTCACTTGTGAATCTGTCTGCCTGGTGCAGTTGGAAGGCTGTTCTGGTGGTCTGGTAATCTGACAAGGGTTGAGTTGATCCACTTCACACTTCTCAGTCAAACCTGTAAACAATACAGTAGATTGGTCAAATTCATTTTTTTTCCTTGGAGTACAACAAAAAATCCAGTCACAGTTCCGGAGTACAACATTTATTGGTATACATGTCACCAACAAACGTGGACTTTTCCACCCCTGCTTGTAGGGGCCACTGAGCAATAATTGTACTTGGGTCGTCAAGAATGAGCTATAATAGCATAATCTTAAAATAATTATTCTGATCTAATGCGTATCCTCTGATACGAAAATATTTGTATATTTTATCGTTCACTTATAATGGGAAGGTCACGAAACTGACCTGACCTTAGGTCTCCGATATAAACAAATCCGAGATAGCAGGGTTGTAGTTAGGAAATCATAAAAAATATATGGCTTGGTTACGTCCTGTGAGTTTTGAAGTGTTCATACAAACACTGGCCAGTAGCTGTGGCACGACCACAAATGATCTAGCTCGCTTGTGCATTTAACTATGTTTAAAACCAACTTGTCTTTGTAAAAGTTGCTTAGATTTCTTAAATCAGAAAAATTCAAATTTTCGGTCGATTTCCGTGCTTTATGCGCATGACACGATGCCCTCTTACACCGCCCTTGAGCACCCCCAATGATCTTTTTGGAAATCCACACCACTTACTGGTAGACTTGATTGCCGGAGGCGAGGCGGCGGAGAGAGGCGCACTGACTGGCCAGCTGTAGACAGCTGATCCGGGAGCAGCAGCGGCTCCAGCGAAGACGAGCTGGAACGAGCTGGGGCTGAAGCTCAGCTGCTACGAGCTGGGCCGGCGGCGCCGGCTGGCTGCGCTCGGTGCCCGTTTCGCGGGTTCCGCCGCCTGCAGGCGACTGGGCTGGACGTCGGCCGGCACGCCGCTCCCGTGCTCGAGCGGCGTAGGATTGTTCTCCATAGTAGAATAAAGACACTGAGAAAATAGATGACCTTGCTTTCTAGCATACGGTTGGAGAACGGATATAGGCCGAAGTCGGAGTTGGAGTCTGAGTCGATTTATTTCAGGCCAGAGTAGGAGTTGCTAAAATTATGTCGACTCCGCAGCCCGCTTCATAGTTTGCAGCATGATATTGGCGCACAATTTATTTTGAAAGTTCCGGCACGTCCATAAACCCAAATATCGTCGGTGATGCCGGCCTGTTTTGATGTCCTATTTCTACTACTCGGTAAGTTAAACGTTCGCGACGTTTCTCATGGTAAATAGTTGATATTCATTAGAAATTGGACATATTGATTCTATTTTTTGGCAAAATTCCGATAAGTGGGCGGGGAACGGTTGGAGTAGCGATGAACAAGGATCAAACGGCCATAGAAAGCGTGCCATATCGGCATCTCAAAAGCTTGAGGCAATGTTACCATCCACTCACTGAATTTGGCCGTATGTTGCTCTCTGTATGCGACTCATCTTAGACGTCGTGAACCATCTTTCGTTGCATAGTGATTAGCACATACACATATATTGCCTCGTATCAACATGGCAGTACAAAACACTGTCCCTAATCCACGATGCAGTTCCTGACGCGCGCACGCGCCACTCAGTGGTGGGGTATCGCGCGTGGCGGACGGAGCAGACACTTCACACTTCACCACTCGGCTACTGCACCACACAGCGGCCTCTGTCGGGGGTTTCCGGCGACGGCGCGTTCACCTGTTCGCCCCGCTCGCGCGCCTCGTCCTCGGCCTGCATGCGGTGCAGGAAGGAGGCCTGCCGCTTCTGCTCCAGGTGGTCTGGGAGGGGGCCGTTCCAGTCGGGCGGCGGACAGGGCCGCGACTCCCACACCGTGTTGGCGCGGTGCGCCGCCAGCCGGGCGTCGCGCCGCGCCCGTTCGCTCTCCACCAGCGCGGCCATCGCCTCCGGGTCGGCCTCGCGCCGCCAGCGGTAACAGTTCTTGACGTCCTCCCGCCACTGGGAGCAATCGGCCAGCTCGCCGTGGATGAAGTACTGATGGAAGCGGCCCTTGGGCCGGCGGCACTCCTTCAGCTCTGTCTGGAACTGCTCACAGGCGCGCACCAGCCAGGCGTCGGCCGGTAGAGAGTCGAAATGAGACACCTCCGTGGCAATGTCCGCCTCGCTCGTCATGGCGACTGAGATTGTCTGTTGCTACCGTGTCCACAGTCACCCCGGTCCGCCGGTGTCCACAGTCGGGCCGACGATCTTGGTTTCTCCTTTGCAGCAGACGGCTCAGACGAACAGAACTGCAAAGGACGACATATATGTTGCGGTTGATTGATAGGCCAGTTATTCTTCTACACTGGCACATGTAAATGCATGCATGATGGCACACAATCTGCTACACTTGAATCAACTATGAATTGTGTGGGCCAGGTCCAGAAATTTGCTTAACTTGAATATCTGTTCTAAAACAGGGCTATTTATTTTCCCTGACATGTTTCAGTTGGAAATGTCAACAAAAATGTTAGCCTGAACTTGAAAGTCTGATTTTTATGTGTCAACATAGCAAGCAAATAATCATTCCTGTCATACTCTTAGAAATCAAATGTAAATATTCTTAATTAGCAATAATCATCCTGGTGTTAGGCATTCAGTGCATTGACTTAAAACATAGACAAACAAAAACAGTGCATAGACAAACAAACCAGCTTCAATGAGTTAAAATAAGTAGTGAAAGCAATTCATGATATGAATATAATGAAAGCATATATGAAAGCAATTCATGATAATAATTTGTCCCAATAATGCATTCTGTGAACCGCAAGCTCAAAGCTTGCGGTTCACAGAATGCATTATTGGGACAAATTATTATCATGAATTGCTTTCATTTTGTTAACTTTAAAAGAAACTGTATTACCTCCCCACTTCTTTTATGAATAGTGATTTGAATGGATGATCTTTGGTTCAGGATCTAGCAGGACATTTTCAGCTAAATATAAATGTGTATGATTTGGACCATTATTTGAATATGCATGAGCTTCTCATTTTCACGTTGAATTTATGTATGTGTTGACTGTTGACTATCCTTGATGACGATATAGGTATTTGATTATCAGGTGTCATATGTGTTACTCAGGTGGCAAGACATTTTACATAAGAAAATAACTGATATCATTTGTACTATTATACTGATACCTACATCATTTTAAGTCATGGTTTTGTAGTGTAAAGCTCCAATCTTGGGACACATCCTAACCTTAGACTTTTTGGTAATAGTTTAGTAATTCACCTCCCCAGTTAATGATGTGCTTGAGGTCCCTAATAGAAGAAGAGTATTACTACGTCAGACAGAAAAGTGTGCCAGTAACACCAAAGCTATGACGTCACCAAAAACTATACATAATCAAACCTGACCTAACCTTTACAGCAATTACGGTACCAGGGACCCACATTTAGAATGTTCTGCTCGCTGCGCTGCAGAACCAACCAGGGGCTGTCGCCCCGGCCCCCAGACCATCTTGTAGGCAGTCAAAGATAGCCCACTTTCCAGTCTGTTGTAATATTACCGTCAGCTGACTACTCTTCTTCTATTACAGACCTCACAAACACCATAAACTGGGGAGGTGAATTACTGAACTAATACCAACTTTTCATGCTATCAAGAGTGCAGACAATACCGACACAATGCCTTTGTGCATCTGTATTGTTTACATTTTGATAGCATGAAAAGTCTGAGGTTAGGACATGTCTGGGGTTACAGCAGTTGACCCTACCAACATACTGAAATAGCATCCAACTAGCTACTGTCAGTTGGGCAAACTACGGGTAGCCAATAAAAAAGTTGATCGAAGTGGGCGGAGTGATGCCCTTATTTGCAAACCTTCAGTAAAACGTCAATATTTTAATAATCAAGCGATGAAATAAACCCAGAACCACAGAATCAGCAAGTACAAATATGAAACTATGCACAGTATATGAAAGCTACCTTAAACAAAATGAATGTGCATTCGATGATCTACTGCAATCAACAAATTGTTTACAGGCATCTGAAAATTATGGTAGTGATCAACTTTTTGATTGTGCAAACAGCTGGCTAATCAATATATTGATTGTTAACTTATACTGAAAATGTTATAATGTTAATGTTATACTGGAAAAGAAAGCTGAAATCAAATATTAATAATGAATCAAAATGGAATTATCTGATAAATAATTAATTCACTGGGAAGCATAACAAATGACCTCAATTTGATGAATTTAGGAAATACTTTTTATTTGTATTCAGAAAGACACAGACACAATTGGCGGATACTGGAACAACACTTTTTCGGTAGATCAATCATTTTTCTTTCTTTTCCAACAAAAAATATGATGTACATAGGCTTTCTTTTGATGTACACAACACGGTTCAGTGTGGTGACACCAAAATCAATACAAATATTGATTGCATGCCCATATTAGGGCATCGCTCCACCCACTTCAATCAACTTTTTGATTGCCTCCCCCTAGTTTGCCCAACTGCTGTCATCAATATTGATATTGTCTAAAGGCTGTTGCCTGCTTGAATATTAGCATTAGTGGCAGTAGGACGAAAGGTGCATATTTCCTTCACTTGCCATTCAAGATTCCTGTTGACAATATCATGCAACATGGTATGTTTATAATTGTATACCAATATGGATCTGGTTACTACTCAAAACTGATCTGGAAGTGAGCTGAACCGTTATGAAGCGGACATTCGCGCCTGACTAATGAAAGGCTAACCTTTAGATCAGTCCATCTTCTGTTATTTCACCCTGCTGAACTTCATTATTTCACTTTTTTTACAAATTCGTGGAATGCCTTGTCACTGTCGAAAATGGATGCACTATTCCATTTTCATTGCAAGCCAACGCGGGCTGCGTGCGCTACTTACGTATTTAGTGCGGCGTAAATGGCGCTGACGCTAAAAGAGGCTAGTGGTGGGCAATAAGTACTTACAAGTACTTAGGAAGTGGTTATCGGTACAAGTAACATGGGCATTGGTCTACAACAGCCACGAACGGCCGCGCCTCACGCGAATGATAAGTGTGAATGGAAGACGCAGAATTCTGCCTATTGGAATAACATAAACAATCAACATGTATTTTACTCTGCATTGGTATTCGGTTATAAGTTGCATTGAACAAGAAAACAAGTAACCGAAACATCAGTGGCGTACCCAGGATTCACTCCTGGAGGGGGCAATTTTTGCTCAGGGGGACATAAGGTACCCCCACCAAAAAAAAACTCACTGGATGCGGCCCACTATATTTTTAGAGGGGCATATTTTCAACACTTTCTTTTAATTTTGTTTTCATTTTTTCGATCAAAGGGGCACGACGGACTTTCAGAGGGAGAGGGGGGAGGGGGGGGGGGCAATTGCCCTGTTTGCCCCTCCGCCCCTTGTGTACGCCTATGAACAACATGATGGTGTTTCAATGAAGTTTCGTCGTGCGTAACACTTGTTTTCTGGAACAGTACATATTCGACATGTTCTGGAGTCAAGAACGTACATACTGAATTTATGCACCGAACTTGTATATCGGCCAAGTTACGGGTCGGCACTCGGCAGTGAACTGCGAGCGTTATCGGAATTCAATCGGTTGCAGCATTGCTGGGATAATTGAGTCCGTTGATGACTCAATATTTCACTAGTCGGGTTTACTGATCGTATTGTACTGGCATAGGCGTAGGAGCCGGGGGGCAGGGGGGCAGCCGCCCCCCCCCCCCCCCCCCCCCCTCCTCCTCCCCCCCCCCCCCCCCCCCAACATTTTGGATTTTAGCATTACGCCTATGGGCGTTGCATGGAAAGAATCAACTTCAGAATCCCTCCTGCCCCCCCCCCCCCCCCCCCCACACACACACACACTTTAACATAGTTCCTACGCCCCTGTGTACTGGTCATATGCGAAAGAGCGCCAAACGATGCGCTCTTGAAACCTTATGAAAAGAAACAAGTGACGTGCATTTGTTCTAATGAAGAAGCAAACATACGTTTCGCCCTAAGTCATAAGTGGCATTTGTTTACAACAACAAAAACATGTTAAAGGGAAATAATGACCTGATTTATTTATCTGCATTATTTTATTACACAGTATGATTATACAGTATGGTATCAAATTGATTGCATCTCAATTTGACAGTGAAATAACAACTTTTTCTATTTCGAAAATTACATTTTTGGAAATAAATATGTTCTTATATATGGTGACGAACAGTATTATATGATCCATCACTATCTCTGGTTTGAATGTTTATTTGTAAACAAGTCATCTGGCCAGAAATGAAGTAAGCGCGCCAAGAAGCGTGATAACGTCCCTGATTGGTCAATGAAACAAATCGCCGACACTAAATAGGTCGCCGTTGGCTGCATAAGTGAACCTCCGATTTCATTGCCATTTTGCATTGTTTCATGATTCTTGTTTTAATGTTTATTTTAATGATAAGCCTAGTGATATTAACAGCCAGAGACAAAACAAAACATAGTTTTTAATGTTGAAAATACATGAACCAATTTTCACAAATTGATGGTCGCAACCACTAACTAGGCCGTCGTTGGGTGCATAAGTTAACTGCTAATTTGGTTGCCTTTTTTATTAAATGTTTGTTGATTGTTAAGGGCAGTAGGACACAGAATCACGATAAACAGAGTGGTAGGCATATTTTCCATACCATTTCCTCAAAAAGCAATACCGGATATTGATGAACGCTGAAATTCGTTACCAAGTACTTGTGAGTACCGACCGTTCTAAGCGTGGATGATTGGATCGCTTATCAACTTTAACTTGAAATATCTTTCGGTACTCGGTCGGATGTTCATATGCAAAATGTGATCAATTTACATTCTGGTCAGTAATTCAGTAATTACTCCATGTTTGTGGAAAAGGGTCATTATTTCCCTTTAAAGGGAAATAGTGACCTTTCCCAACAAAAATGGAGTTGCACTTGAAATCGACAGATGAGGCCAAAATATGATGTATTGTAAATTCATCGCATTTTGCATATACAAATTCCTTCCGAGAAATATTTCAAGTTAAACTTGATATGCGTTCCACGCTTTTAACGACCGGTACTTGCAAGTACTTTTCGGTTTCCATCAAACTCCTGGCTTTTCACGTAATGTTTTTTTTACGCGATAGTGTGGAAAATATATTTTGCGTTCTGCTTGTTGTGGTTATATACCCGCCGATCCTTTACAATTAGCAACCATTGAATAAAAAGGTAACCAAATTAGCAGTTAACTTTTGCACCCAACGGCGGTCTAGTTAGTGGTTGCGACCCTCAATTTGTGAAAATTGGTTCATTTATTTTCAACATTAGGAGTTTTGTATAGTTTTGTCTCTGGCTGTATATAACACTATGATTTAGCTTATCGTGATAAAGAACCATTGCACCCCCCCCCCCCCAAGTGAGAAAAACTGGCAATTGAAATTGGAAGTTCACTCTTGCACCCAACGGCAACCTATTTAGCGTCGGCGATTTGTTTAGAAGTGCCCATTCAACAACGTTGAACAGATTGATACCAAAGCGCCAGCCAGATGTGTCGCTTTCCAGTAGTGAAGGGAAAATACCGATCATGAACTCCTTAAGAACTAAGAAGTATATGTACTTGTTTTTTTTGTATTCTTCCAAACTTCCAACTTTGAATTAGGTAATAATTGTATTTAATTCTTAAATTTAGATCACATCATTTTAATACCATAACGGTAGCCAAAGAAATTGTTGCTAACAAAATAAAAAGGTCATTATTTCCTTTTAAGTAAATACATTCATTTCTGCAGGTTATTGCGAGAGCCTTAGGGGAATATTGAATTTATTTGTCATTCAAATGCATGACAGGTTTGAAATATTTCGGTTTTCATTTCTTTTATTTATTTGTCATTTAACCCGCGAGTTACTGGGGTACTTTTCATAACGCGACTTACTGGGGAGAGGGGTATATTCCCCCCCCCCCCCCCCCTCGGATATCCGGAACTACTGGACCTATTTGAGAGAAAAAATGAAACTGTATTCGATAGCCCTGGAAAACTTATCAAGGGAAACCTAATATTGTTGACCTCGGGGTCACCGATGACGTCACAGGTCACGGCAAAGACAAGATGTTTGACCGTGTCATGTGGCCTCGATGGAAGGCATTGTCGCGCAACATTGCGATATTAAACGCATAAGCAGTCTATAAATCGGTATAATTCGTGCGTCTGACACTTCTAAGTACCATTTTAAGCTATTTATGAGCTTGGGTCAGGTCAAGGTCATCCGAGGTCAAACTGCAAATTACAGTCATTAGGGCTTGTAACACATGTTTATGGGTTTGTTTTTCGTCTAGAACGCGAAAAATGACCTTAGAACATTGTTTGTTCCATAGAAATAGAAGTAAAACGGAAATGCATTTTTTATGCATGGTAATGCTGTGAGAGGTGGTATATTTTTGTCATTGAAAGGTCATAAGTCTGTCATTTTTGAAGATATCGACCTCGAATTTGGTACACATATTCACCGAACACGTCTTGATCACATATATTCCGGTTTTTGGATAACTTGTATTTTTTTCTCACAAAAATTGTAAAAAAAAATGTATTTGGATTTCTCAAAATTTCGAAACTCAATAAAACTCGAAAATCCGAGATAGCAGTTTGATAGCCGAGTCTATTGTCAGTCATTTGATATATGACAATTGAATATATCTTTTAAAATTGTACTTTTGACAGCGTTTTCCGCAAATCCTTATTTTTCAACAAAAAAACTCAGAACATGACGTCACTGACGTCATTCTCGGTTGACCTATCATAACCTTATCTTTTTCCTTTGGCCAACATGTGTAGAATTGATGTGAGAGAAGGTACTGGAAGTTTGGTGACAATACTAGTGTTGGTTTAGGAGATATCTCAAAATAACGGGAGGGGGATATCCCCCGCCCGTAAGTCGCGGGTTAAGGGATGTTTTATTTTGGATATGTTTAATATTTGAGATGTTTAGCGGCACACAACGGCTCAGTATTATCCCGGCCGCCAGCCACCAAATTCTGGCCACTCCACTGCTGAGAATGCTGATGGCTGACGCCGACCCGCCACGTCCCGTCTGTTTGCAGTGTGACGACTTTGTGCGGGCCGGCGCCGAGCACGGCCTCACCCCCAGTGACGTCATCGGTGCCGCTGACGTCACATTCTGCTGCGTCTCCGACCCGCAGGTCGCCAAAGACGTGAGTAGTATTTCGGCGCCCCAATGGGGTTTGCCGTCATATCTGCCATTTATTTGTAGTTAGTTCGTATTAGCTGTTGCGTGGCGGCACCTTTGATCGTTTCGGTGTATCCGGTATCGTGTTGATTCCTTTGTTGTGTGCAGAAATGCTCCACAACGTTTTTTTTGTTGTTGTGAAACTGACACCCTTGTGGGAGTAATTCCGTTACTCCTTTTTATATGTGATTTTCCATTTCCGGGTATCAATGACGCACAATGAAACCGCGCACCTTAATCGTGTCCTGATCATCCTACCGAGGTTCCCCAGTGACCTGACCGACACATACACCGTTCCCGCCGTTTACGCCGTTTACACCGTTCCCGCTGTTTACACCGTTCCCGGCGTTTTCAGATAATATTCGGCAACTGCGGGGTGCTCCAGGAGATCACCACCACAAAGGGCTATGTGGAAATGACCGGCATCGACGCCGAGACCTCGCAGGACCTGGCCGACGTGAGTGGCACTCGCGGCGGGGGGACCCGTGTCCCGTCGGCGGCTGTGGGACGGGTTAGACCGAGACCTCGCAGGACCTGGCCGACGTGAGTGGCACTCGCGGCAGGGAGACCCGTGTCCCGTCGGCGGCTGTGGGACGGGTTAGACCGAGACCTCGCAGGACCTGGCCGACGTGAGTGGCACTCGCGGAAGGGGATTTCATTTTTCAACATTTTCAACTACATTCAACAACATTTTCTCCACCAGTTGACATTTGTACATTTGACGGCGTTCTGACTGCTCCTGGCCCTGCGCTACACCATGCAACACATGCCCAAATACTGTCTCCACCAGACGAAGACCGGATGCAAGCTCCACCTGGTCCCACAGAATCACTTGATACATTTGGTCTGCTCCGATTAACAAGTCGACTGGCCCACCCCTGAAATCATCAGTCAGCTGCACCTGTGGAGGCAGTTGCAGTGAATCAGGTAACCCTCTTGGGCTCGAGCGGGACACACAGGCGGGGAACCTTCCAGAAGTTGAGAGTAGTTGTGTCCTCACCTTTGTTTGAGTACCTACTTCTCAGCTTCACTGTGACTTCATCATGCGTGCTGGCCTCCATCTTCTCTTGGAATCCCACACACACAAACGTTCCCTGGTTCACAGTTGAAAGCCCCAGCTCTTCTGCCAGCGAAGCTCTGCTAAAGGAAGAGTCTGAGCCACCGTCAATCAGGACACGGGCTGGACAACTTCCCTCAGGTCTTTCCACAACTACCAAAGCAGTCTGAACAAAACAACGCTCGCCCTGGGTCTGCAGACTGTGACAGTGGCGAGGACCAACGTCAGCTGAACGTCCCAGGCCTACACCTGCTGCCCCTGATGCTGGGCGAAAAGGAGTGTGGGCGTCAGATGTGAGAGTGGTCAGGGCAGGAACGCGATAGTGAAGAGAGGAATGATGGGTTGCTCCACACACTGGACACAGGATGCTGTGACAATTGCGAACAAGATGTGGCCCAAGACATTGAAAGCACAATCCTGCCTGCTTCACAATCTTCCATCGTGCTTCTACTCCACAATCTTCCATCGTGCTTCTACTCCACAATCTTCCATCGTGCTTCTACTAGCTTCTGGTAGGCATGGCAGGAAAGAAGTCCATGTTTGAACCTGTTGCAAGCTTTGCAAATCCAATCATTACACGCCGTGACTGTGACCCTCTAGCTTGAAATATAACATCTTGCTGGACATTGAGAACGCTCACCGCAGACTTGCCTGATCTTGCCGATTGATTATCGGAGAAGCCAGGCGTCTTCTTTGAGGTTGCAGACTCTTCCCGCATGTTGATTTCTTGCTTCAGGAACATCAGGAATGCAGCAAACTCGCCTGGAACACTAGAATGTTGCTTAAACCTCAACCACTCCAGTCTCCATGACTCCGGTATCTTTGTTTTCAGAACTGGAAGCTTCAGAACAGCAAACACATCAGACTGTACACCCATTGTTTCCAGTGCCCTTACATCTGACACAAGTCTGTCAACCATGTGACGCAGCCCAGCAAGATCCTGCTCATCATCCACTTTCACAGTGTCAAGAAGCTGCTGCATGACCACCCCCCTTCGAAGATCATCCCGATCAAACCTTTCCTTTAGAGTTATCACTGCAGTGAAGTAACCCTCCTCAGTGACTGGTATCCCTTCAATGGTCCTGGCTGCTTTCCCTTTCAGGTTGGCTTTCAACTGAACAAACTTTTCCACAGGGAAATATGCGGGGTTGGCATGCACAGACACTTCAAATAAGTTCCAGAACTCAGGCCACACCATGAGGTCACTTGGGCAGACGAAAATCCAGCTTAAATTTGCCATGTGATGAGCCCGCCCCCAGTAACACAGCATCAGACTTCTTCTCTAAATGAGTAAGCACACGCTTAGCCTTGAAGATGCCATCTTGCAAGTCCTGAACAGGTGATCTATCATCTGGGACACTTACTTTATCCAGCACACTCTGGAGCTCAACCATGACATTAAAATGACCTTGAGCATGACAAATTGCCAGTGCCAACTCATCGTCATCAGTCTGATCAAGCAGCTCTCTCAAAAGCTTAGTGGCCTTACCTCGTACAATGCTTCGTTTGTGCCGCAGCTCACTTTCACTTTCTTCGGTCACTTTCTTCTCGATGGGTGCCATCCCAATCACTTGTTACACGTAAGCAAATGAAATCAAATTACATCAGCAAACAATTAATTCCAGCAACAATTACAAGCCGGCAATGCAATTGCCTTCATCCGGCCCGTAGGACTATGTGGCGATTCAGCTATTCTTCGCTCTGGTTCGGTTCAAGTGGAAGTTAAATAACGAAAATAAAACTCTTCCTTTATTATCGGTGGTTCGGCAGTCAGCGCTCAGCACGATTCGGTCTTGCTCACAGCACGGTCCATCTCTCCCTCCCGTCTCAGGCGGCCTCTGCCCGACAACAAACCGGTCACGTGATGACCGCCCCGAGCGCGTCTGGACACCACCCAAACAGCTGATCACTCGGCGGGCATATCGGACACGCATACGCCATCTATTGGCCGAGTGGTAAACACAGGTTCCTTCGCAACAACGTGTCCCGTCCGTGGCTGTGGGACGAGTTAGACCGAGACCTCGCAGGACCTGGCCGACGTGAGTGGCACTCGCGGCAGGGAGACCCGTGTCCCGTCCGTGGCTGTGGGACGAGTTAGACCGAGACCTCGCAGGACCTGGCCGACGTGAGTGGCACTCGCGGCAGGGAGACCCGTGTCCCGTCCGTGGCTGTGGGACGAGTTAGACCGAGACCTCGCAGGACCTGGCCGACGTGAGTGGCACTCGCGGCGGGGACCCGTGTCCCGTCCGTGGCTGTGGGACGAGTTAGACCGAGACCTCGCAGGACCTGGCCGACGTGAGTGGCACTCGCGGCGGGGACCCGTGTCCCGTCGGCGGCTGTGGGACGGGTTAGACCGAGACCTCGCAGGACCTGGCCGACGTGAGTGGCACTCGCGGCGGGGACCCGTGTCCCGTCGGCGGCTGTGGGACGGGTTAGACCGAGACCTCGCAGGACCTGGCCGACGTGAGTGGCACTCGCGGCGGGGACCCGTGTCCCGTCGGTGGCTGTGGGACGAGTTAGACCGAGACCTCGCAGGACCTGGCCGACGTGAGTGGCACTCGCGGCGGGGACCCGTGTCCCGTCGGTGGCGGTGGGACGAGTTAGACCGAGACCTCGCAGGACCTGGCCGACGTGAGTGGCACTCGCGGCGGGGGGACCCGTCGGTGGCTGTGGGAGGAGTTGACTCGGCTCGAGCTGGGCGGCGCGCCGGATCCTGTTGATCCGATATCGGGAGGTGTCCTTTGTTCCCAGACGGCAGTACACTTGCCCCCCGGATCGCTGCTTAGTATGGGTGTCATGTTTCTGTGTGGGTCTTGTCGGGTGAATTCGTCACATATACCTGTAGGCGTAACTGCCAATCTGTAGGTGGGGGAAAATCTGTACCTATACTGCCAGTCAATTGTGTGAAATTGAAATGCGACACGACGCGATATGTAATCTATTTAGTGAGGCGGTGTATTGGAGCCGGCGTGGAACCTTAGCAGCTGTACTGAAAGTCATCGGCCGTAATACTTTGCAGCTCTCACTCTTCTTGCAACTTGCGCTTAAAGCGACATGGCAATGTGCTCAGATATGAATCGTGAAGCATTGTGGTGAATGGAAGTTGCGTAGAATGAATTTCTGCCGAATGACCACACCAGTTGCTAACGATTTGCCCATGATTTGGACGTCCATGTGCCTTGTGTGGCCTCATTGCCGGCCAACTGTGCCTGTAAACTTTGCTCTGTCCGCGGAAGGGCGAAACTTTGTGAGGTAACCATGAAATGACCCGTGTACCGTGCCGCCTCCGTATCGCTTGGGAGTTGCGCTGCCCGGCGGCCGTGCAGTGAAGCTGTGGTTGTGTTTTCTCTCACCGGATGTCTCTGCTGCAGGCGATAGGCGCCAAGGGAGGCCGGTACATGGAGGCGCAGGTGCAGGGCAGCAAACAGCAGGCCGAGGAGGGCACGCTGGTGCTGCTGGCCGCCGGCGACCGCTCCCTCTTCGACGACTGCCAGTCCTGCTTCCAGGCCGTCGGCAAAAACTCCTTTTACCTCGGTAAACACATGTATGAGAAGCGGTTCTTTACGTTTTAGCTGCTGGTGAGCAGGTACCAAATGCGATTAGCCGCCCACACAGCTTATCGGTGCATACAATGCAACACAGCTCAGCGCTGATTTGGTACCGCTGATGTAAGCCCGTCATAGCTAGTTGCCTGCAGTGGTGCTGAATTTCAGGAAGAGCCAAACAGAAAAGGTTGCGCAAATTCATAACAATTCGCAGTGCCAAAAATAGTACCAAAATGTCCCAAGTACTAGCTTATTTCATCATGGAGCACTTGCGATTTCAAATCGAAATAACTTTGCTTAGAGACAGTTAATGTGAATAATGTGAATATATTCACGTATAGGTTCATCTCCGCTTCCAATGTCAAGTGCTAACTAAATTTTGTGGGAAAGGGTCGTTATTTCCCTTTAATTCTGGAGTTATTGTGGTCTGAGGATGTTAGCTTTGATCCAGAATCACGCCTCAATCACCAACTTCGTTGACATTCTTGAGAACTGCGCCGGTGATATTTTATTTTAAAAAAATCGAGCGAACGTATTTTTCAAAGTAGCATTCAATATGTTGCATTTGGGAACCATTGAGAAGTTTAACTTCCGGTCGGTTGGCGATTGCATCATTGTCACTGTTGCAAGGCCTTCGTGTATTTGCAGGACGTACGCCGTTTTAATATTGAATCGTTTAAAGCAGTTTAATGTCATCAGCATACATGGGACAATTAGTCGAGATAACAGATGTCGGGTCGCTCACGAAGAGAGGAGGCAATAATAGCGCTGCAGTCTGGCCGCCCTCCGGTGCTCCGAAGACTGGCCGCCCTCCGCCCTCCGGTACCCAGTCCGAGATCGTGCCGAACATCGCCACGTTTACGTCTCCCCAGATCAGCCTTGGGATTTGGGCCATTTTCTGGACTTTTTGGGTCCAAAGAATTTTGCTCTCTTCATATTTGTTCAGGAAATTTGCTCTCTTTTCGCCTGATCTTACAGACATTGTAGTTAAAATATAATTCAATTTTCCTCACAAGGATAATATCTATTACAAATCAGGATTTTTTTTACTTTCCAAGTAAAATAATTAAAACAAAAATGAAAACTCAACTTGCCTGACAATACAATTTTCTCTCCACCTATGGATTTTTACTCTCCGGGACCAGGTCATGAAATGAAAAATCCAACACTGCCCCAGATAGCATGTCAGTCACCGGGGGGTGGGCCCGTCAATCCCATGTGCAGTGTTCACAAAATCAATTTTTGCTTGGGTGTCAGAGTGGAGAAATCGAGCCAAAAAAAGACCACGAGAGTGGAAAATTATGTAGAAAATGGTACAATATTGATTTCTGTTTTGAACATGACAAGCAGTAGTTTTCGTTGAAATCATGTACTTTTAGTCAATATTTATGTCGGAATCAATATCACAATTCATAATTTGGGAGTGAAAAAAAATCCCTCCTAAAATGGGGAGTGAGAGTGGAAAATTATTCGCATTTGGGTGTCATTTTCTACCCAAATCGGAAATTTTGGGACACTGCCCATGTGTGCGTTGTAATGCGGCAGTAGCAGCCGGTGGCTGACACTCTGAAAATCGGTTTGAATAGTGCCCACCTGATCCTGCTTTGTCTTTCACTTGTGCGCGACAAGCAAGGTTTGCCGTGTTAATGCGAGATAAGGTATGAAGAGATATGCTGATACATTTGATCGCTTGCAATTTTCTTAAATAATTTTGAGTACATAGGCTTAGGCAGTGAAAAGACGGAAGGATAGTTTCCAGATTTAGTTTACGGAAGGATAGTTTCCGGGTTTTTGTCTGTTTAAAAAAAGCATGGGTGCAATTTTGGCCCCAGCCTCTGTTCTGGGAAGATTCCCGGTTTTATGGACATTCTGAAGAGCATATACAAGGTATCGGCTAACTCGTGTGTGTATATCCTCGGGGAAACGCAAACACCTGGTCCTTGAGCTGATCCATGTCCACTTGTGTCGTTTTGCTCCCCTTGTGCGTTTTCTTTTTCCGAAAACAGCTGAGATTGATCTTTCTACCGCCCTCTGCCGGTCAGTTATGCATGTTGAAGCCAGATTTTCATCATTGTGCTCTCTCACTCACGATATTAACAGGAGCTGAAAAGAAATTGAGATAATTTATGCTACATAAGCTTCGAAATAAGTCTGAGAGTGAATTTATGGAATGTCAACTAACCTTCGAAATAACCTTTCGAGATTCTGCA
This sequence comes from Chirona hameri, assembly GCA_036785665.1. NCBI lineage: Eukaryota > Metazoa > Arthropoda > Thecostraca > Balanomorpha > Balanidae > Chirona > Chirona hameri. The sequence goes on along the minus strand of JAXIVJ010004208.1, from coordinate 63,455 downwards.
ACTTGGCAAAGTCAAGCTTATTGCCATAATTCCACACAATGGCTGAGATTACAAGACAGTCTCTTCACCCTAATGTAATTCGGAGATATAATTGATCTTCTGTTTGCCTTCTTGCTCTCCGTTGTTTACATTTCCATAAGCTGAAAGGATTAAACAAATGCTACATCCTTGATAACGCCGCCGGTTGTGTGCACATTGTGCCCGCTTGGCAGTTCAGACTGCTGAGACCCCAACAGTGGTTAGCTCTATCTGTGGCAGCGTGACAGTGTCGGGAGGATTATTCTCCGCTGGCCGCACGTCGGCACATCGAACAATTAGTCCGTGCTTGCTTCAGACGCCAACATAATGTCAACGTCTGAGTGGAGCTGCAGGTGTGGCGGCGCGTGGCTCCCGGTGTGACACTGCTCGGCCCTGTGGTGACCGATGGAGTCGGCCGCGGCGGCCGATAATGGCTGGGATGAGCCGGTGTCCGGTCGCCCTTCTGCGTCCCCCACCCCACCGCGGCGACGCCGTCCCAAACCGGCCGAAAGTTCATCAATCGGCGGCCGGTTCCGGCCGCAGCCGGGGGTCTCGTGTAGCAATTATAGCTGGATTGGAAGGTCTTACTACTGGTACGGATTGGACCATTTGTCATGTGTGTATGTATTGCGACGGACGCAATGGTCACCCAATATGGGACATTTACGTCCAGATTACTTCAACTCTCTTGAAATTAGGTACAATTATATATCATTCTCCTGAACATTTTATGTTCACCGCATTCTTAAACTTGCATTGAAAAAAAACGATCCATTTAGCAAATATTCTTAGCGACACTGTTGAGAATATTTGTGCATATATTTATATTTGTGCATATATTTATATTTGTGCATATATTTATATTTGTATTCATATATTTTATTTTATATTTTATTTTATTTATTTATATTTATATTTTGCATATTTTTGTATTATATATTTGCATATATTTTGCAATATCAATTATATTTGCAACACTGTTGCCATAGATAATCGGTGTAACTTGAACGTGACACAATGCCCTTTTGCGAGGTGTGCAGCCCTGCTTTCGAGGCCTGCTTTCGATTGTTACGAACGGCAGTCGATCATCCCCAGTGCGGAGTACTGCTGACGGCTGAGCGGCTCTGTTGCCGCGTCGCTGCGGCGCCGTGTATCGGCCCGCGCCCTCCCGACACTGCCGTGTGTGCCGGCCGGAGGTGGGGGTGTGCCGAGACCTGATCAGCCATGCAGCTGCCATATTTCCCAGCAGGGCCGTTCCACCGCAGCCGGTGACAGCCGGCGCGGCAGAAATTACACCACACACACACACACCCACTGACTGCGACTGTGTGTATGCGTGTGTGCGCGAGGTTGTGCTTCTAGGAACGCCGGCCGACGTGACCAATCAGACGTGATGTTCGCGCACCGCTCACGGGTGTGAGATTCACAGGCTGAGTCGCATACTCATTATTCATAGATGTCGTATCAGTGTCGCATGTTCATAGAATATGTGGCACGGATGCGATCGTTAGAATTTCACATCAAATGAACATTTTCCGTCATTGATTTTGTCGCAAGTGACAGTTATCCAAATTTGTTTAAGTGCTTCAGTCTTGTCGAATCTTTTCAAGTACTTCCGAACATATCAAGATCAAACAGTCTGAGTTTGCTCCATATATTTCAATGTAGATTGCATCAAATGTGAAAGTATATTTGTTTAACCTCAATTTTGATGAATAGTGGCGGAGAGAGTCGCTGACATTCGAAAACTTTATCAGCGACGCCAATTTGAGAATGAATGTAATTGAACTCTTTTAATTGCGTATATGTTTTTTCCCGGAGACTCTGATGTCTTGTTTCGTCAGATAGTATTTCATTTTTCCCCTTTTCTTTCGTATTGCTCTCTGTGTGCCGCTTACTCTGCCTGAGACGTCTGGTTGCTGATCCGTCTGGTTGTGATCCGACTATGTTGCTGACCCGTCTGGTTGCTGATCCGTCTGGTTGTGACCCGGCTGGTTGCTGACCCGTCTGGTTGCTGATCCGTCTGGTTGCTGATCCGTCTGTTTGCTGACCCGTCTGGTTGCTGATCCGTCTGGTTGTGACCCGTCTGGTTGTGACCCGTCCGGTTGTGACCCGTCTGGTTGTGACCCGTCTGGTTGTGACCCGTCTGGTTGTGATCCGTCTGGTTGTGACCCGTCTGGTTGCTGATCCGTCTGGTTGTGACCCGGCTGGTTGCTGACCCGTCTGGTTGCTGACCCGTCTGGTTGCTGACCCGTCTGGTTGTGATCCGACTATGTTGCTGACCCGTCTGGTTGCTGATCCGTCTGGTTGTGACCCGGCTGGTTGCTGACCCGTCTGGTTGCTGATCCGTCTGGTTGCTGATCCGTCTGTTTGCTGACCCGTCTGGTTGCTGATCCGTCTGGTTGCTGATCCGTCTGGTTGTGACCCGTCCGGTTGTGACCCGTCTGGTTGTGACCCGTCTGGTTGTGATCCGTCTGGTTGTGATCCGTCTGGTTGTGACCCGTCCGGTTGTGACCCGTCCGGTTGTGACCCGTCTGGGTGTGATCCGTTCGGTTGTGACCCGTCTGGTTGTGATCCGTTCGGTTGTGACCCGTCTGGTTGTGACCCGTCCGGTTGTGACCCGTCTCGTTGTGATCCGTCTGGTTGTGATCCGTCTGGTTGTGACCCGTCTGGTTGTGACCCGTCCGGTTGTGACCCGTCTGGTTGTGACCCGTCTGGTTGTGACCCGTCTGGTTGTGACCCGTCTGGTTGTGACCCGTCTGGTTGTGACCCGTCCGGTTGTGACCCGTCTGGTTGTGACGCGTCCGGTTGTGACCCGTCTGGTTGTGACACGTCCGGTTGTGACCCGTCTGGTTGTGACCCGTCTGGTTGTGACCCGTCTGGTTGTGACCCGTCCAGTTGTGACCCGTCCGGCTGTGACCCGTCTGGTTGTGACGCGTCCGGTTGTGACCCGTCTCGTTGTGACCCGTCCGGTTGTGACCCGTCTCGTTGTGACCCGTCCGGTTGTGACCCGTCTGGTTGTGACCCGTCCGGTTGTGATCCGTCTGGTTGCTGATCCGTCTGGTTGTGACCCGTCTGGTTGCTGATCAGTCTGGTTGTGACCCGTCCGGTTGTGATCCGTCTGGTTGTGACCCGTCCGGTTGTGATCCGTCAATGTTGCTGACCCGTCTGGTTGTGACCCGTCCGGTTGTGATCCGTATGGTTGCTGACCCGTCTGGTTGCTGACCCGTCTGGTTGCTGACCCGTCTGGTTGCTAACCCGTCTGGTTGCTGACCCGTCTGGTTGCTGATCTGTCCGGTTGCTGACCCGTCTGGTTGTGATCCGTCAATGTTGCTGACTCGTCCGGTTGTGATCCGGCTATGTTGCTGACCCGTCTGGTTGTGACCCGTCCGGTTGCTGGCCCGTCTGGTTGTGATCCGGCTATATTGCTGACCCGTCTGGTTGCTGACCCGTCTGGTTGCTGATCCGTCTGGTTGCTGACCCGTCTGGCTGCTGACCCGTCTGGTTGTGACCCGTCCGGTTGCTGGCCCGTCTGGTTGCTGATCTGTCTGGTTGCTGATCCGTCTGGTTGCTGATCCGTCTGGTTGCTGATCCGTCTGGTTGCTGACCCGTCTGGCTGCTGACCCGTCTGGTTGTGACCCGTCCGGTTGCTGGCCCGTCTGGTTGCTGATCTGTCTGGTTGCTGATCCGTCTGGTTGCTGATCCGTCTGGTTGCTGATCCGTCTGGTTGCTGATCCGTCTGGTTGCTGATCCGTCTGGTTGCTGACCCGTCTGGTTGCTGACCCGTCTGGTTGTGACCCGTATGGTTGCTGATCCGTCTGGTTGTGATCCGACTATGTTGCTGACCGGTGCCTTTCCTGCATTCTCGCCAGGCGAGGTGGGTAACGCGTCCAAGATGAACCTGGTGCTCCAGCTGATGACGGGCGTGTCGCTGGCCGGCCTGGCCGAGGGCATGGCGCTGGCGGACCGCTCCGGACTCCAGCAGAAGGACGTGCTGGAGGTGCTGGGTCTGACCTCCCTCTCCTGCCCGCTGCTGCTGGAGAAGGGCAGAGGTAAGTCCTACGACGGGCGGCAGACTGTGGTGGCTGGGTTGTTAGCAAAAGGCCGAGGTGAGCAGCTGTAGGCGATAGGCTGGGGTGGTTGGGATGTTGACCAGAGGGCGGTGACGTGCAGTGGCGCGGTGCCCGGGGTGGGAGGCAACCAGTGCCGGGGTACTGAGCCGCTGTGGGCTGTGGGGAGATGTAGGGCGCTAGTGGTGGGAATGGTGGCTACTCGCCTGATCGTGGCTATTTTTTTCGGGAGGTTGAATAGCTCAAACAGAGGTCGGCGTATGGTGTCTTGTTACTCAAAGTTGGCTGGTGTATCCGTCTCCATGGATACCTTCCGCTTGTCGATCTGTGGTTACCGTGGGGATGTTTCTTAAGCAGCTACTATGTTATACAAATGACCTATTTATGCGCATTAACCACTGCTGCGAGCCACGCGCTGCTTCTTGTGTGTTTCTGCAGTCTACATCACACATGTCCTTCATCTGATCGTGTATGTATTTCCTGGTTTCGCCTGGCTTCCCGGCGTGCGGAGTCGACGCCGGCTCTTTGCGTCTGTGTCTGACGCCTCGCCCTCCTCTCCTCCTCCTCCGCTCCAGCGATCATCGAGGGCGGCTTCCAGACTCAGATGGCGCTGAAGCACATGCAGAAGGACCTGAAGCTGTCGCTGACCATGTCGGACCAGCTGGAGCAGCCGCTGCCGCTCACCGCCGCCGCCAACGAGGTCTTCAAGCACGCCAAGCGCGTCGGCTACGGCGACCACGACGTGTCGGCGGTCTACATCCGTGCACGGTTCTGAGTCGGCACGGCGGGGTCGGGGGTCGGGACCCGGCGGCGGCGGCCGAGGTCGCACGAGTACAAACACTGGACTGGGGGTGGCGCGGAGAGTCACGGGTGGACGCGGGGAGGCGGTGCCGCGGCGTGACGAGCAGTGGCGCGGTGCCCGTGACGCGTGCGCCACTCATCTTGGGCGAACGACGAGCGGTGGCGCGCGAGCGAGTGAGTGAGCTTGGGGAGAGAGGCGCCAGCCGCAGTCCTGTTTTAGCGATGTTACCTGTGTGCCTGTATTGTCTGTATGATGGTGTCCATTTGCCGGCGCTGAGCAGCTGTTGGCGAGATTGCAGTGTACAGCCTAGGTTTCACTGACGCGCGCCGGCCTGCCCCCGCGGCCGCGCGCTTTGCGTTTCGTTCTCAGCTGCCGATGGCGATATTTTTTATACGTTCCCTTTGCCGGTCTCTAATTCCGGACCTTCGAGTCCAGAGTACCGGATTTGGATTGACACAATTTTACACCACGCTCATTGCCTGCCTTATTTGTGGGTGGACATGACCCAGGAATAATACAAGACCATTGAGCACGGCGCCCGCTGTTTTGCGCATCATTCTACCGGGGGAAGTCCCGCGCCTCGTCACGTGGCATTCAGAAATCCGGCGTGGGAGCTGTGCTGACCGTCCGTGCTAGGAGGCTGCTCATCTCCAGCTGACCGCTGATTGGTGCTCACAGCGGTGACGTCATCTGCGGGCTGGCCGCTGACTGGCGGACGCGGCGGTGACGTGGCCGGAGGGCGGCGCGGCTGCCGTTATAGCGGTGAGGCTGCGGTGCTGAGGCCGACTCTGGCGGAGATGGCGTCTGGTCGGGGCTGCTGCGGCTGCTGCTGCGGGGCGCTGCTGTTGCTGGCGGCAACCCTGGCGCCGGCGGCCTGCCTGGCGCCGCTGCTGGCTGAGCGGCGGCCCACCGACGCCGACTGCCAGCCGCGGCTCCATTTCCCCTTCAGCGTGATGCAGCTGGACGAGGAGGGCCGCGCCTGCTGGGGTCAGATCCGGGTCATGACCTGCTGGGGTCACTGTCGGTCACACGAGGTGAGCTGAGAGGGTCACTGTCGGTCAAATTAGGTGAGCTGAGAGGGTCACTGTTGGTCACATTAGGTGAGCTGAGAGGGTCACTGTTGGTCACATTAGGTTAGCTGGAGGGTCACTGTCGGGTCACATTAGGTGAGCTGAGAGGGTCACTGTTGGTCACATTAGGTGAGCTGGAGGGTCACTGTCGGGTCACATTAGGTGAGCTGAGAGGGCTACTGTCGGTCACATGAGGTGAGCTGGAGGGTCACTTCTCGCAGGGTCTAGCTGAGAGGGTCACTGTTCTCGCAGGGTGAGCTGAGAAGGTCACTGTTCTCGCAGCAGGGTGAGCTGGGTGAGCAGGGTGAGCTGAGCGATTCACTGTTCTCGCAGGTTGAGTTGGTAGAATTTCACCTGCGCCATGACCGTTTAGATCGCTTTTGTAAGTCTCAGAACTGGAAGTATCGGGCTGGTGGATCGTTTCGATAAACGTACCAAATGAATGATGGATTCACACAATTTGTTGGCAGTCTTGCGTGATGGACACGGATGTAAAAATGTGGAATGCCAGTCAATTGGGAAACGTATTGCAATGTGCTTGAAGTTTTGTACCCTTACTAGAACCAACGCTGTTGGAGACAGTTTTTTTTGTGTCACATACTGCTAGTACGAATGTATGGTTTGATTGGCTAGGTTGATCATTTCAGAGTTAACAACGTTTTCAGTGTTGTAATTCAGAGTTCTATGCTCTAGTCTATTTGCTACAACCGACCGCCGCCGCATGTCCTGGTGCTGAGCTACTGCACTGCCATCTGTTGGGAAGTGACGGCAACTGATCTTCTCGAGTATCTGCCAAGGTGCTAAGCGATGGCTAGGCAATCGTGTTCCCTGTACTTAGCTAACGGCTATCGAAAACCAATTTACCATTGAAAGCTTATGTGTCCGGTCGTTCAATAAGCTCGCCCTCCTGGCATTTATGTAAGGCTAGATGCGTGGAATATACGCCTGGAACCACAAGCGGTGTCTTGCAGCTGGTTTAACGAAAACTGCGGACTCCCATCCTCCCTTTCCTGGGATTGTATCTCATCTATTGGACGTGTCGTGAAATTAAGATCGGCTTTTTCATAGCCTGGCTCCGACATCCATGTTATTGAAAACGGCGGGTGATATCAGGCACGTAGCCAGGATTTCGTCCAGGGGGGGGGGGGGGTTCGAAAGGGCCCCTTCCCGAGCGTTTAAAGGGCCCCCTTCCCAAACGTTGAAAGGGCCAAATAAAACGAATTAAAAGGCGTGTTACAAGGATGGAAATCCAGTATGATAGGTATGGCGTGGGCCATACCAACTTTTAGGAGCTGGAGTTAGCAAACTGCCATACCAACTTTGGAACCAGCGACACCAATTCGGAATCAGCTATACCAACTTGGAGTATATTTTAAGCTCAAGACCTGGAACTCTTAAACAAATTGCGCCGCGGAGCGGCGATACAATTTGCAGTCTTATGTCCTGGATATGCTTTCTCATTAATGCGTCACATTGCGTACGGTGCGGACCTCTAAAAATGCTATATAGTGCGGACAAAGTGCTTAAGTGAACTATTTTGCCCAATGATATAGAAAAGTAGCAACATAACACATAAATGCGCCGAGAAACGGGCCAATTTTTTTCTAACCCGCATATAATTGAATATTTTGAGTTGTATTCCCTGGACAACTGCATTCTTACGGTCGAAAGCCCCAGGATCCCTTCAGATCGTCTAGAAGCCCCTCCGACCTTTTCAACGTCCTTCCGACCTGTTCAGGGACTCATCTGGGATCCGCGAAGCGAAAAGACACGGAGTGGGTGTTATATATATATATATATATATATATATATATATATATATATATATATATATATATATATATATATATATATATAAAATACGAAGAGGCTTACTCTACAAGATAAATGTAAATCGGAGCTTTCGGGTATATTGTGGAGTAAGTCCTCTTTGTATTTAATCTTCATCTGGGATCTCTACGTGCTTTTGGCCCTTCCGGTCTGACCAGGAACTCCTCTGATCTTCCAAGAAGCCCCTCTTGTGTGTCAAGAGGCCCATTCGGCCTGTTCAGAGGTCCTTCCGACCTGGCCAGGGACTGCACTGGCTGCTTTGTCGCCCTGCGGACATGCTCAGGGGTCCCTCTGACCTGCCCAGGGGCCCCTCCGACCTGCCCAGGGGCCCCTCCGACCTCCCCAGGGGCCCCTCCAGTCTGGCTAGGAACTCATCCGGCATGTTCAAGGGCCCTTCCGACCGGCCCAGGGACCCTTTTGGTCTAGCCAGGGGCCCCTCTGACTTGCCCAGGAGCCCCTCCGAGCTGTCCAGCGACTCTTCTGGTCGGACTGCGTTGACTGCTTTGTCGCCCTACCGACATGCTCAAGGGGCCCTCCGACCTGCCCTGGGGCCCTCTGTGCTGGATAGGGGCCGATTCGGCATGTTCAGAGGCCCTTCTTCCCGCATAGGGGTCCTTTCGTTCCGGTCAGGGGCTCCTCCGATCTGCACAGGACCCTTTGAACTTTCCAGGAGCCCTCTGGTCTCTCCAGGAGCCCTCTGGTCTCTCCAGGGGCCCTCTAGCTTTCTAAGGGGCCCTTCCGACCTGGCAAGGGACTGCGCTGGCTGCTTTGTCGCCTTGCGACATGCTGTGAGGGCCCTCCAACCTGCCCTGGGGCCCTTCCGTGCTGCCTAGGGGCCCATTCGCCATGTTCAGGGGCCCTTCCGAGTTCTGACCCACCTAGGGGCCCTTTCGGTCTGGCCAGGGGCCCCTCTGACCTGCCCAGGGGCCCTTTTAACTTTCCAGGGGCCCTCCAACATGCTCAGAGGCCCTTATGACCTGGCAAGGGACTGCGCTGGCCGCTTTGTCCTTGCCGACATGCTCAGAGGCCTCTCGACCTGCTCAGGGGCCCTCTGCCCGCCTAAGGGCTCTGGTTAAGGGCCCATTTGACGTGTTCAGCGACCCTCTGACCCGCTCAGGGGCCCTTTAGGTCTGGCCAGGGCCCCTCTGACATGCACAGGGCTCTTTTGAACGGCCAAGGGTCCCTCTGGTCTTTTCCGAGAGGGCCCTGGTGGCCCTAAAGTGCTCTAAACTCTCTAAAGACCACGGCGCGGTCTCGTCGGCCCTTTTCGGCGCGCCGAAAGGGGGGGGGGGCTGGCGGCCGCACCCCCCCCCCCCCTTGGTTACGTGCCTGGGTGATATGAACTTCCCGCCACCGGAGGCCGCCGATATGGCAGCTTTTCAACTTTACACTGTTTGGTCACAGCCTTGGGAATGGACCCTGACCGGTTCCAGTGGAAGAATCCAACGTTCCTGAATCCTTTTATGAATTTAGTCCGAACCTTTGAATGGATGAATAGCAAGGGTCATGACCTTTCGCTAAGCATTGCTTGCTGTGTGGTCTCTTACCACCCAGGGGCGAATTCAAAATCCGTTAAAAAGGTGGTTTGGGGCCAAATCCCAAAAAGTTTCACGGAGAATTAAAAGAAGTCCTCGGATTTCGGTTCCTTGTGCATGAATAGCAGATTGAAAAAACTTGCCGGAGTAAAAGCTGCTTCGATTTTCTTTTAGGTCAGAAAATGTACTTTTGGGGGGGGGGGGCTTGGTCCCTTTAACACGCGCCCTGGAGGGCCTCTGATAATTATACGCACTGGATGGGGGGGTGGGTGAATTCCCCCCTAAGATATCGGCCCACATAAGAGCTACAATAACGAAATTTGTAGGGTAGGGAGATTCTGTGGGGAACTCTGTCTTTTGAAAATTTAATGACCCTAGGTCAATATCTTCAAGGTCAAATGAGGTCAAATATGTTAAATTGTGTTTGTTATGCGCCCCTTGATTTGACATTGTTATGGAACGCAGTGATTGCATGTACGAGTATATACCCCCAAAATGGGCTTAAATTATTTGTTGGAAAGTCTAATGACCCAATATGGATGATAGAAGTTGCATTTGACCTCAGGTCATTTACATATCAACATTTAATTGCGGTCATCTTGGAGACATTTTAAGTTTGTTTTACTTTGATGGCCTATAACTTAAAAAATGCCGATTTTTTATTTTGCTTACTTTAGACGACGCGCCGTTTAATTTTTTAGCAGGTACACCAAATATGATGTATTTATTTATGTATTTAAACGTTCCGGCACATCCTCTTTCTCGTACTTGTACACGACGTGGCACACTGTACTAGTGGCTATTACGTGCCCGTCGCGATGTTACGTGAGGTGATCGGGTAGAAGAGGCTAGACTCTGACTAGAGGGTGGATAGAAGGATCAGGATGGTGCAGTGCGGCGGCCGGTGCGTCAGCCATTGGGCGCCGCGCACAGCGAACTGCATTAGGGAGGGAAGGATAGAAGTGGGAATAAAGTGATGTGAACGATTAAAGTGCATATAAACAACCAATAGAAACCCAATGCAGATGCAAGTGATGTTTCGTTCCGTTTCGTTCGTTCTTCGTTTGCTAATCGTTTCTGACTTAGCAAGACAATAATTGTTGTTTTATTTGCACAGTCTTATGTGAGCTTCATATCTCACATAAGCAGCAATCTTGAAATGCTGCCTTAAACTATTCGTTTCGTTATTGTTTTCTTGAGTTTTCTTTATATTGTTTGTATCACTGTATTTCTTCCTCCAGAAGTTCTTGTGTAATTCTCGTGGTTTATTGCCGCGCGACATGAAAATTCGAGCGAGAAAACCAGAGCGCTGCTCGGACACACGCTAGTAGCGCTAGTAGCGCTTTCGTTCTCCATGGCAACCAGGCGTCAGCCAATCAAAAGCCAGAAAGGGAATACGTTCTGGCTTTTCATTGGCTCACGCCTGGTTGCCATGTAGAACGAAAGCGCCACTAGCGCTACTAGCGTGCGTTCGAGCAGCGCTCCGAGGTCACTTGCGTGAAACTTCACTTCAGAATGCTAAAAATGACTAAAATGGTGAAAATATAAATAAATATTACACCTTATCCAGAATAAGTGCCTCAAGAAAAAAATATAATTTTTTTTTTTTTTTTTTTTTTTTTTTTTTTTTTTTTTTTTTTTTTTTTGCGCGCCATTTTTCAATGTTCGAATTTGGCGTTTTTTTTTTTTTTTTTTTTTTTTTTTCCCGGACCGGCCTATAGCCATATTCCGGGTGGGGAGTGACATCTGGCAATTTGCCAGGAAAAGAGTTACGTTATCCGGTTTATGTGACCCGGAACAAACTAGGGACTAGGGCAGCTATTTTACGTTACTAGTTACGTTAACCGGTTTATTTGTACCCGGAAAAATTATTTGTTCAAAGTAAATATAATATCTAACATTACGTTAAGTATTTCGTTCAAGGTCAAATATAAGTAAAACACGAGACACACATACATACATATTTTTATTACATACACTTGAACAGTGTCAGTGTTGGTGGAGCCGTGGGGTGCCGTCATTGCAACAGCGGGAGACTGTTGCCAGTCTCCCTAGCTCCGGCGCCTCGGCGAGACCTGGTTGTGGGGTGTGTTTAGCTGGGCGAAAAGTCCTGAATAATAAAAAACCCAGCGTCTATAGCAAAGGGGAAAAACCTGCGCGGTGGGCCAAAAATGCGCAAGGCAAAAAACCCCTGTTATATTTGTTTAGCTAAACGTGTTTGGTAGAGATACTCTAAGAGGGGACCTATCAATACAAGATAACTATCACCTAACAGTGTAAAAAAGATTGACAGGGTGGATACTGCACCGCAGCGCAGTGGACACTGCACCGCGGCGCAGCATCGGCGTGTAATCTGGTTTGGTTTAGTATACTGCACCGCAGCGCAGCGGACACCACACCGCAGCGCAGTGGAGTGAGCACCGCACCGCAGCGCAGCGGCCACCACACCGCAGCGCATATCGGCATATGTTATCAGGGGTGGGTGTTCAACTACTCGGCTTTGGCAAGAGCAGAGCAGAGGGGAGAGGAGGGTTGGGAGGAGCATTACGTTAAGAGATGAACAACGAATTCCAATGGAACCTTTCGTTGCGAGACTGATTCGGCAGGGAATCATGCCGCCGCCAACGCAAGACCGCACATCTACCATCGGCGTCCCATCGCAGAAATCCCCCGCCGAATCAGCCACGCAACGAATTTCGCCGCGCGGCCGGGATCCAGCAGGGGGCCCCCGTAACAAGACACCGGCAGCCAACTCGCAACCCCACGTCGGCAGCAGCGTGATTTTAACATAATTTAACATGCTGCACCGCAGCGCAGCGGACACTGCACCGCAGCGCAGCAGCCACCACACCGCGGCGCAGCATCGGCGTGTGATCTGATTTGGCAGGGAATCATGCCGCTGCCAACGCAAAATCGCACATCAGCCATCGGCGTCCCATCGCAGAAATCCCCCGCCAAATCAGCCACGTCACGAGCAGCACCGGCCACTCGCCGCGCGGCCGAGATCCAGCAGGGGGCCCCCGCAACAAGACACCGGCAGCCAACCCGCAACTCCCGCGCCAGCAGTAACCTGATTTAACAGTTAGTCAGGAAGTTATCTCTGGCTAGTTTGGCAGGGAATCATGCCGCCGCCAACGCAAAACCGCACATCAACCATCGGCGTCCCATCGCAGAAATCCCCCGCCAAATCAGCCACGCAACGAACAGCCAAGCCGTAACCATTCGCCGCGCTACCAATCCAGCAGGGGGCCCCCGCGACAAGACACCGGCAGCCAACACACAACTCCCACGTCTGCAGCAGCACGATTTAACAGTTAGTCAGAAATAACTTAATGACGTATTTGTTGGAGGTGATTTATTGTTTCTTGTTCAACCGTCTCAAATTGCGGCGGTAGCGGTTACTTTCAGGGGGGCTGGGGCTACGAGGGAGCCGGGAAGGAGGGTGGGGGGAGGGGAGGGATGGCGGGGAGAGGCGGGCGGGCGGGGAGCTGGGGCGGGAGGGCGGGGACTGGGCGGGGTTGCGGGCGACTTTCCGGGAGACGGCTCTCATGAGAGAGTCGTCCGAGGGGAGGTCCTCCGAGAATCGGCTCTCCGCTGGTGCTGGGGAGGCCGGGGAGGCGGGGCCTGAGTCGGTGTTCGACTCGGCTGGTTGGGCTGGGGAGCGCGGTGCCGGTGGATCAGCGGCAACGGCGCCTTCGAGGTCCGACAGAGATGCCTCGGGGAGCTGGGGTGGTGGTCGGGGGGTCTGTCGGTTGGGGGGTCTGGCGGGAGGCCGGTGGGGTGGGGGGGAGGTTCCGGGAGGTGGGAGGGGCGGCCAAGCGCCGGGGGCGAGACCTGGGCTGAGGGAGGTGGAGGGCGGGGCGTCCGGTGGGCGCCGACTGTCGCCGCGCTTCAGGCGCTCTGTCTCGCGAGCGAGACCCCAGGCCAAACACCGGCGGTCCCAGGCCGGGTGGGCCTGGTCGCACGAGGCGCAGCGTGCTGCGCGCGTGCACCCTTCGGTGCCGTGCTCGCCAGCGCACCGACCACAGGTGGCGGTGCGCACCCGGCAGGTCCACTTGAGGTGGCCGTAGTGCCAGCACTGCTGACACTGCCGGGGGGGCGGGATCCACTCCCTGACGGGGGCAGCCACGTACCCACAGTGGATGTGGGTCGGCAGCTCCTTGCCTCGGAAGCGGAGCCGAATCAGCGGGTTGGGCTGATCGGGTCGCCGCTTCGATGGCGAGAGGCGAGTCACCTCGCACACCCCTTGGTGTGCGAGTTCCCGGAGGAGATCGTCCTCCGAGAGCTCGGCCACGTCTGGGCACCATGCCAGACCCTCCACGGAGTTGAGGTGCGCCGGGGCCTCCACGGCGACCTTCACTCCGATGAAGGAGGTCCGTCCCATGACACTGACGTTCTGTTGGGACGTCAGTGTCTCGATCAGGAGTGCTCCCGATCGAATGGGTTTGGCGCTGGCTACGTCGCCACAGATGGCGACCAGCCAGCGCCGGACCAGGAACGGGTTGACATTCCTAAATGGAATGCCATCCGCTCGCCACATAAGGAGGCAAGCGGGCCCGTCCGGGGGGGTGGGGTCGGGGGGGAGCCGTGCTCCGGGTCGGACCCTGGGAGGCCCCTGAGGGGAGCGGGGAGTGGGTCCGACCGGGGAGGTGCGACGTCGCGCACCGGGGGGGGACCCCAGAGGGGGGTCGGAGGGTCGGGGGGACGGAGGGGCGGAGGGGCGGGGGGGTGGGTCGGGGGGTCGGGGGGACGGAGGGGCGGAGGGGCGGGGGGGTGGGTCGGCAACGGCCGGGCCCCTGGACGGGGCGGGCGGGGCCCCTGAGGGGGGCTGGGAGGAGTCCGGCAACGGCCGGGCCCCTGGACGGGGCGGGCGGGGCCCCTGAGGGGGGCTGGGAGGGGGACTGGGAGATCATATCTTCCTGAGGCCTGTTCGGCATCTAAGAATATTCGACTGCGCATGCGCAGTAAGGCGCACTGAGCCTGGGCGGAGGCTAACTGGCGAATGACGTCAGAAACTATGACGTCATCTCCCGTCATGCTCCTCAGAATGTCTAAGCCTAACATTTCAGGATGTGCCCGATTTTGAAATACAATTTCGACGATATTGGCGCCGGCGACAAAATAAGCGGGCACATATCGCGGAAACTGGTGGATTTTGAGAAGATGAAGCAACTCACCTCATCGGCTGATGATCACGGTCTTCGTTGACGTGGTCATGACAACGTCATCATCGCTACTTTCTTGGTCTTCCATGATAGCATTGTTGATTAAATCAAACTTCAAAGAATTGAGGAATCCCTCTTCGCTTACCTTCCATCCCGATCACAATATATAAATCAATTATCATAAACCATTCAAAGGCACGTATTTCAGGCGTCACAACGGGATTCCAAGATAGCTACAACAAATAAAACAGAAACTTATAGATAGGCTGCTGCAATTTTGTACAGGCCACTTCTTCATTGCAAATGCAATTATCCAAGAATATTCGGCCTATCTATGACGTCTTCAGAAGTGTCATGACGTCACTGAAGGTGTGACGTCACTTAAGCCAATAATATTAGATGCCGAACAGGCCTCTGGTCTTTTCTTTCTTCTGTTATGTAATTTAGTGGCGAATAACTTCTCTGTGTGCAAAATGCAATCTTTTAGGGAAGCCTCAAACACGTCCTGCTTATCCAACTGGTATATACTTGATGATGCATATCGACCGGTAAAATCAAGAGATATTCGCAGACAAAAAAAGCAGG
Organism: Chirona hameri; assembly: GCA_036785665.1. Classification (NCBI taxonomy): domain Eukaryota; kingdom Metazoa; phylum Arthropoda; class Thecostraca; order Balanomorpha; family Balanidae; genus Chirona; species Chirona hameri. The sequence goes on along the minus strand of JAXIVJ010004208.1, from coordinate 48,380 downwards.
AGGGGTGGGCGGAATTCCCCCCCCCCCCTCCTGCTCCAGTGCGCGTGTTAACCCCCGAGTTACTGGGGTATATTCCATAACGCGATTTACTGGGGGGGGGGGGCTATTGTTTGCCCCCCTCGGATCTCCAGAACTACTGGACCTATTGTACAAATTAAAATGTCATTTGATAGCCCTGGAAAATTGATCGAGGAAACCTAATATTGTTAACCTCGAGGTTACCGATGACATCACAGGTCAGGCCAAGTACAAAATGTTTGTCCGTGTTAAAAGGTTTCTATGGATGGAATTGTCGCGCAAAATTGCCATATTAAACGAATAAGCATTCAATAAATCGATATGATTCGTGTGTCAGACACTTCTAAGTACCATTCTAAGCTGTTTATGACCTTGGGTCAGGTCAAGATCATCTGAGGTCACGAGGTCAAACTGCAGATTACGGTCATTAGGCGTTGTAACACATGTTTATGGGGTTGTTTTTCGTCTAGAACGCGAAAAATGACCTTAGAACATTGTTTGTTCCATATAAATAGAAGTAAAAAGCAAAAACGGAAATGCATGTTTTATGCATAGTAATGCTGTGAGAGGTGGTCGATTTTTGTCATTTAAAGGTCATAAGTCAGTCATTTTTGAAGATATCGACTTCAAATTTGGTACACATATTCACCGAACACGTCTCGATCACATATTTTCTGGTTTTGGGATAACTCTGATTTAAAACAAATGTAAAACAAAACAAAAAGTATTTGGATTTCTCAAAAATTTTAATAAAAAACTCGAAAATCCGAGATTGCAGTTTGATAGCCCGGTCAATTATAAGTAATTTTATTTAAGACAATTGAATTTATCTCAAATATTGTACCTCTGACAACGTTTTCCGCAAACCATTATTTTTCAACAAAAACTGAAGAACATGACGTCACTGACGTCATTCCCAATTGACCTAGCATAACCTCATCTTTTTCCTTCGGCCAACATGTGTGGAATTGATGTGAGAGAAGGTACTGAAATATTGGTGACGATACTGGTGTTGGTTTAGAAGTTATTGCAAAATAACGGGAGGGGGGGGGGCAAAAAATGCCCCCCCCCCCCCCCTCCCAGTAAGTCGCGGGTTAAGATAGCCCAGGGGCGGAGCGGATCCAGGGGGGGGGGGGGGGCGTAGGGGCTGAAGCCCCTGCCTTAAAAAAATGTCGCCGCGGCGCCGTTCTTGCAAAGGATTTGCCGGCGCTGAAGGCACCGTAGCGTTCTCGGGTGGTCGCCAGGGCGCCATTGCGTCTACCAACATCATCGTAGCATTCTTGGAAGGCACCATGGCACCCTCAGAAGACATTTTGCCGCCCTCACAAGTCACAACGCATTATGCAGCCCTCGGAAAACATCTTGTCGCCCTCGGAAGACATTTTGCCGCCCTCGGAGTGCATTATGCCGACCTCGGAAGATGTCTTGCCGCCCTCTCAGAGCACATTATGCCGCCCTCAGAGCATTTACATATTGGCGCCCCTCTGAACCATGCCGCCCCTGTCGCCGAGGAAATATGTCGTCCTCGGGCCAGCGGCCCCTAGCCTAAGAAAATCCTGGATCCGCCCCTGAGACAGCTGCGTTCATTTTAGGAGGGATATTATTTTAACCCAGAAGCGAACCTGTATTGGCCATGGGGAGTCGAGACGGCCTTATCCTTTATACCACTTACAATCACCTAGCGAACATTGCAACTCCAATCAACTGAGTGATGCTAAATTCCATCCAATGTCACCATGGCGCTGGCTGCAAGGGCGGATCCACGATATTTTAGGAGGGGTGGCCGCAGGCCAATTTAGGGGCGCCTTCCAAAAATCCAGGGGCGCCATGATAACAATGCTCGTTAAGCCGCATCTGGAGCGAACGGGAGACAGTAAAACAACCAGCACACATGAAATATAGTACGTCTTTTCGCTGTATGTGAATGCCTTAATCCATCGCCGGGAGCCTGGCGGCGCCTGGCGACGGACAGCCCGTGGGGCGCCCTTCTGGCAGGGGGTGGCCGCGACCGCTGCGGCCACCCCCCGGATCCGCCCCTGGCTGACTGTCCATTGAAGCCGTTTTATGATAAATTAGTTACCCATTGCTCCAAATATAGGCCATTCAGTCCGCTGTAACCAAAGGAGGTCGTTGATTGTCGTCTTCACGTGGGCATACCTATATCTAGCCGTACCTAATAAGGGCGTATTGACGCTGTCCCCACAGACTAGCCGGGATGGTTTATCCCTCTGATACTGCGTGATTTAATCAGAGCCGCGCTGGCCGTTGTAATGTCCGTCCAAAGGGCGGACAGGTCACCTGATCAGTGCGGCTTGTACTCCGATTACCGTCCCGCCAGCCGCAGTCTGTCCGCGCCGGGGAGAGACGGGACAGTACCTATTTCTTTACCTATACAGCAACGCCGTCTTGGTAGCTGTGACGACAGCGTCACACCGTACAGAGCCATCGCGAAATGCGCACTGGTCCGCGCCAGTCAGGGATATACTGCTGCTTGTCGCTTATCGCTCTGGATCATGACAGGTCAAGCTGAAAATACAATTATCAAAGTAAAATTGAAATTGGGGAGATTAAAATAAAGACTCAAATGCAATTAGAATGAATAAAGTTCGAATCGTAAGTTAAAAGTAAATTAAGAATAGTGAAATTATTTTAGGTATTTTTATCAATTTGAAGTTAATTTATTCCTACCTCAACTGGACTTAGGTACTTAAATTTAAAGTTGAAAGGTGAAAATGCCATTCTTTATAACTGGACGCGCTCCAATTTTGACCCAGCTGGCGCTCTACGCTATCCAAACTGGCAGTGCCCTCTCTTCTCCTCCCCCGCCGTCCGCCGCCCATGCTCAGCTGAGCGGAGGATCCTGCCACACGTCGGCCGTTATCACCAGCAATGATGTGCCGGCCGGCGGTCTTCGAGCCGCGCCTCCCACGTCACACGGGGCGCGCATCAAAACTGCACGAGCCGCGGCCGCCGGCGGGGGTGCGGCGCTCCTTCGCCGCCGGCAGACGAGACCCCGGGGCCCGCGGCCGCGGATTAGCCATGACTTGCCGAGTGAAGCGGCGCCGGACGGCGCGTCAGCCAGCTGCCGGAAGGGGCCGTTGACGGGACGTTACAGTCGCTAGGTACCGCGGCTATCGCCTGGGGCTGGACCACCTGTGGCGCGGAGTGGTGGCGCTGCCAGCTCGTAGAGGTGCTGGAAACGCGTGAGCCATTAGCTGTAATGCGGCACAGTCTGCCACTTGAGGATGCATTGCGGCACAGTCTACCACTTGAGGATGCATTGCGGCACAGTCTATCGTTACAAATGTGCGGCAATATTTGTCATGTAGCAAATTGCGAACATGTCCGTCACGGACATGGCCCCCAACACGACTGAATTCGGCTGTTGGTTGGTACATTTCCTCATTTAAGGAAGCGAAACAACTTTTGTTTTGAGAACCTTGTTTCAAATCAGTCCCGATCGACAAGTGGAATGGGATGAGTTTTTGAAGTTGTGAGAGACTGGGATTTTCCTCACCCAAACCAATTGTTGCGTTCGGGATCCGACAATTTCACTTACTTATGAGTGGGTTGTGTTCTACAAGTTTCTGTATTGATACTAAGATAAAAGTGCATACGGTTGTCATGTATGTTTATTCATCCAGTTGCGATCTCTCCCCTCCCTCTATCTGCCGATGGGCACTGCTGACCCTGTTGACCCTGCTGACCCTGCTGACTCTGCTGACCCTGCTGACCCTGCCCCATCTGCCGGCCAGGTGCCCGACTGGCGGTTTCCGTACAAGCGGTCACACCACCCGATCTGCATCCATGACGAGGTGCAGCTGCGCTCGGTCACACTAGAGCACTGCGACCCAGGCGCCGCCGCCGGCACCGCCGACTACGAGTACCTGGACGCCGTCACGTGCAAGTGCGACGCCTGCAACTCGGCGCTGGCCAGCTGCGAGGGCGCCAAGTTCCGCAGCACGCGCAGCTGGACGCCGGTCCGCTAGGCAGCGAGCGAAGATGTGGCACGGGATCAGCCGGGTCTGAGAGGTGAAAATTGGCAACTACTTGGTGCAAAAATTTGGGAGGTTTTTGATTTAGGTATGTCGTGAAAAATGGAAGCTGAAGATATTCTTGTCGAAAGTGAATGTGGTGCACGTAGGCTGGACTGTTTCGACAAAAATATCTCCTCTCTACTGCTTTTACGACATTAATTCAACAACTTGGAAATTTTGCAGCGACTGTTTGTCAGTTTGGGTTTCACCTCTGATGTTGAGGGAGGTGATCTCGGCGCCACCGGAACACACGACTTCCGCGTCTAAGTCGCGTGCAGAGATTGAGACCAGATCCAGCCGCACCACTGAATGCCTCCTGTGGGTAGATTGCCCGAGAAAGTCATTGTTTCTTTTTTTAGTTCTTAGGTGCTGTGTCTCGTTGCAAAGTGGAATTATGTATCTGAAGCTGCATGTCTGCGTGATTTCGCTTCGAATTGCACAGCATCTCGGGTAGGATGTCCATGAGACCACTGTGATTTGCATTTATCATTTGTAATTATATGTATATGGTTTCCATGATTAGTTTCATAGTGATGCGGCATGAGCATGTGACTAACACTGGGATTGGATTTGGATCAGATTTCGGGAAGTCTCATGTATATGAACTGGATTGGGATCCGAACTTCATGGATGTGGATTGGATCTCACCTCTCTGGATCGACCCATTTCATATCAGTTTCGAAAGCATCAACTAATTCAAGGAAATCATAATAAGTCACGCAGGACGACCTATCGCCCAAAGCAGACGATATGCAGTGGCTGCATGTATACACTTGTGTTTAAGTATGCACTGCTTTTATTTTAACTTCGAGATTCAATGTAAGTCGAGGATGAAGACAGCACACCGTCCATATAAAATGTATGCGTCATGTAAGCATGCAGTTGCAGAATCCTGATGAAGCATCGCTCGGCGCTGCAGTCTGCCTAGTCTGCTGCTGAGTGGTTCCGCTGTAGACGTGCGAGGCTGGCGCGGTTGCAACGCAGCCGACTGGCAGACTGACGGGGCTGAGGGCTGCCAACGATTGTCACTCTCTGAAAGTCACTGCGATGCGCTGTAAGTGCCCAGAGTTTCGACCTTAAAGATGGCTGGTGGTCGATTACGGAGAGACACTCAACGCTTAATACTGTTTGTAACTCTACCTCCTTGTTGGCAAACGATCGAATTATTGCGTGCTATTAGACCGTCTTATTCTCGTTAATTATTGGGTTGTTATCATATCCTGCATCAAGCGTTATAATATAACAATGTAATATATTACATGCATTTGTCGGCAGAAAGATCGTTCGTGTAAATGATAGGTTGCAAGACATTAATCAAATTAACGTGTTTAAAAAATAGGTACTTCAATTGCGTAGATGAGTGAGCACTGAGCAGTGGCGGTCGAATAACCTGTATAATAGGCTACAACAGCCAAGTGGAGCTGAATGCAGCTATACAGCTGAACGAAACCTACTATCGGAATAGACGTACCAATATAACCGGATAACGACAAGTTGAACACCTTACTTATTTTAGCACACACGGTCAATAATATATTAACAGACTATTCTGTCAGCAAAGTGAAGATTTTATTTAACGGCATAGTCAAAGCGGTTCGTTTATTTATGGTAAGCTTTCTTTGCATCATTTGTATCTCGGGTTCCTATTTTCTTGTAGTAACAAGGCGAATGATATTCATTCCATGCTATAATTTATCTACAGTAGGTAAGCTCATTACAGCAAACCGTGGAAGATAGTTTATACACCTCTTTTGTGCACCTTCAAAATTGACTGCTGTTTACTAGCCTTGAGGTACGCTTCTGTTAGCTAGATATATTTCGATACATTGTTGGTTAATTATCTGTAGCGATCAGTTTGGTTATATTTAGTTATTTGAAACACATCGCTCCCCAGTGCGCAATGTTTATCGTGTTCGCGGTGTGCTTGCTTTGTTTCATTGGGATGAATGTAATAAAGGAGTAAGGAGGAAATTGCGTATAATTATTTGATTATGATGCGTTAGGCATATGATACATTTTCATCATCTAGCATTTTGTAATATTATTTGGTCTATGTTCCGACGACTGCCGGCGATAGGCTGACCATGTCGTGATGTCATGATTGATATTGCAATGTTGACCTTAATTGTTCGACTGAAATACATTATTTTCACTATGCGACTTTTTGATTGACCTCGAAGGAAAACCAAAAACACCCGCAGACGCTACCGGACATCAATATGCAACACCTTTCATAAAACCACAACAATGCCGTGAGTCTGTATAGGTACAGGAACCCGCAGTTGCTATGGTACACACTAAGGTCCGGCTTATTTGCTCCTCTAGCGTATGTTTGACGGCGAATTCAGAAACGACCATATATGCATTCAAACTGCATTACTGATAGAGCTTCAAATTGATGTATTGACGCATTGGCTCACCTTATCCATTGGGTGCTTTTAAGCACAAAAAAAAGTTTTACCACCGCAAAGCGCAAGGTGGGCCAATGCGTCAATACATCAATTTGAAGCTCTCAGTAATGCGGTTTGAATGCATATATGGTCGTTTCTGAATATGCCGTCAAACATACACTAGAGAAGAAAATAAGCCGGACCCTTAGTGTGTACCATAGCAACTGCGTACCTACTCGTGATGTTGAAAGCGTCTTGAAGCCCGAATTAATATGACAATTTACAATTATTTGCGGCCCAGATTTTCTAAGAGCGTAGAAAAGGTCATGACTGTCGTTTGAACTTCAATATTCAAAACTGCAAAGATAATTTGCAAGTGGTTTGCATACAAATTGAACCTTACGCGGAACCGGAAGAATAACTATACCTACTTAAAGGGAATAGTTCACCTTTAACATGGAGTTTTGGACTGAGATAGCAGAATTGTAGAGCAGATCTAAAAATGGGTTGTGGTGAAAGAATTACCTCCCTACGTTAAGTAATTTCGACACAGGACTAGTGGGCCCGGTTTCATATCCGCTGTTCCGGGCCACGATCAGGACATTTCGCTCGCCGCTCGCCGCCGGAGGCAGGTACACTCTCTGGCACGTAGTATCTGGTCACGACGCCTCGTTAATATCCGCTCAGCCGCCCGGGCGGCGCGGCGGCCTCTTGTCAGAGACTGTACTTGGCGTCAGGCGGAGCGTGGGAGCCGTAACGCCTGCTGCTATCGTACGATTTCGCGTGAAATAGAAAGATAAACTTACTTCTTTCTCCACATAGATCCATGAGTTGTCCAAACCAAAGTCATATTCGTAGTTTTGAGCTAAGATGCACCGTATGGTTGAACTTCAAGACAACTTTCAAGGTGACCTATTCCCTTTAAAGGAAATAGTTCACCTTCAACATTAGTTTTAAACTGAGATAGCAGTTTTGTAGCCCGTGTTGGGAAACCCCTATCTGCAAGTTTTCTTGACTGAAAAGACTCTCCAGCCGAATATATTTGAGTTTTTGGCGAAGGAATGCGGTGCTGGCGAAAGAATGTTGTACTGGTTTTAGCCCGGGCAGAGGCTATACCATCAGCCAATCAGCTTGAAGCTGGTGCTAGCAAGCGATCGCCGGCCGCCGGTTGGCACATCTCCAATGCGAGTCTATCTTTACGCGACTACTTTCAAATCTGATTGGCTGAACCATTTTTTACATTCGCGTGACGTCAGGACTCTGACTCAGAGAGTATGCATATAGTTTTGATAAACAATAAAAATTTACGGCCTTCCGTCCTGAATCGGCCCGATATAAGGCCATTTTTGACAATATAAAAATAAATTGTATTAAACAATATAATCAAATCGTGTTGGGTAAAAAATTTCCAAGGTGAACTATTTCATTTAAAGGGAAATAATGACCTTTTGATTTTGTTAGCAACAATTTCTTAGGCTCCCGTTATATTTTTAAAATTATTTTATTTAAATTTAAGAATTAAATAAAATTATTCCCAAATTCAAAGTTGTAAGTTTGGAAGAAACACAAAACAAGTACCTTGTGTACATCATGAAGGTCATTGACAAATTCGTCCTTCCCTACCATTGTTAACATCGAGTGCGGCATTTGTGGAGCCTCTGTGACATTTCCGATCAAACTGAGCGCTGCTCGGACACCCGCTAGTAGCGCTTTCGTTCTCCATGGCAACCAGGCGTCAGCCAATCAAAAGCCAGAAAGGGAATACGTTCTGGCTTTTCATTGGCTCACGCCTGGTTGCCATGGAGAACGAAAGCGCTACTAGCGTGCGTTCGAGCAGCGCTCTGATCCGTGAAGCAATCCGTGAAGCATCCGTGATGCATGACTGACTATCAGTATAAGTCATGAATAACAACAACATGCAAACTATACCAACTCGAATAAAATAAGAGCGGAATGAATTGAACCCCAGGCAAGCTAGTATTCGCAAAGCACTCGGCACTGCGCCACAATGGCAAAAGGTGAGGGAAATGCATATTGGATACAATATTATTACGTCACAAGTTTCTGAAGTGTCAACTACTATGAAATACAGTGATAAAATACCTTTAATAATGATTAACAAGAAAATTCAAACTTAAAAACAATCATTTGAATAAGTCTTTAATTAGCTTTCAACTCGAAATCAGATATATTTTGCAATGCTACACAAGAATGGCACCAATGACGTCATTAACAAAGCCTGCTACGGGACTTGGGTATACTAATCAGGAACAACTCGCCAAGTGCGCCGAGAAGCATGACAATGACTTTGTAAACAAATCGCCGACGCTAAATAGGTCGCCGTCGATGTGCATCGATGAGCTTCTGATTTAATTGCCAGTTTTGTGTTATTGTTCGTTAGTTTTTTTGGGAAAAATTATTATTTTTCATGATAAAATAAAGCATAGTGTTATATACAGCCACAGACAAACTATACACAACTCCTAATGTTGAAAACAAATGAATCGAATTGCAAAAATTGAGGGTCGCAACCACTAACTATGCCGCGTTGATGTGCATCGATGAGCTTCCGATTGTATTGCCACTTTTTCCAATCGCTGTTAGTTTTAGAAGATCGCCGGGCATATAATCACAACAAGCAGAACGCACAATATATTTTCCACTCCATTGCGTAAAAAAATAATACGGGAAAAGCCCGCAGTTTGATGAGGACCAAAAGTACTTGACAAAAGGTCAGAAATAGTGCAAGTACCGGTCGTTAAAAGTGTGGAACGCTTATCAACTTTAACTTGAAATATCTTTCGGTAGGAAAGTTTTCATGCAAAATGTGATGAATTTACAATATATTTTGATCTCGTCTGGCGATTTCAAGTGCTAACTCCATTTTAGTGGAAAAAGGTCATTATTTCCCTTTAAAGGGAATAGTTCACCTTCGGAAAATTTTCAGAACACGATTTTATTATATTTTTTAATACAGTTTCTTTTTTCTTTTCAAAAATAGTCCTACATCGCGCCAATTCAGGACAGAAGGTTGTAAGTTATTAATTTTATGGTGTGCGTTATTGGTCTGCGCATGCTCCATGCAGTGCTGGCACAGTTAAGACGGTACGGTATATCATATATGCGCCGCATTCCTTCGCCAAAAAGTAAAATATCTTCGGCTGGAGAGTCTTTTCAGCCAAGAAAAGTTCCAGATAAGGATTTCTCAACACGGGCTACAAAACTGCTATTTCAGTTCAAAACCCCATGTTGAAGGTGAACTATTTCCTTTAAGAGCAAGGGCAGATCCATCCGTTCGTCTTCGGGGCCAACTACTTTTGCTACAAGGTTCGACGACCCTTCCCAAAAAAAAACAAGAGCATCTTAGATTTGAATCGTTTTTTTTGCGGTGAAGGAAAACAAAATGTTAGTGGAAAGAAGCTAACATAGCATTTTGAAGCAAAACTTTGAGCATAAAATAAATGGTAGTTTTCTTCAGAATTTCCAGCTCCGAATCTCGGATAGTAAACCGAAGAGAGGGTCTGACCGGAAAAATAAGTACGCATTTCGCTGCACAAATGTTTGTAGTTAGATGTTGCGCTTCGATAAAACAGAGCTAAAGGCGAGGACGTCAAACATGATCGAACCAGTCGCACTTCCGCCATTCAAAACAATAATACAGATTACAGATGACCCGATCATGGTGTCAAATTCAATATGCATTTCAAGAAACTTTAGCTACCCATCTGTGCACCGCATACGGATAGGATGATCAGCTTCCGTCGCCAGGTTCTTGATGAAAATATATCCCTGCTACTAGACACTAGCGGATCGGGGGGGGGGGGGGGGGGCAAAGCGGTCATGCCCCCCCCCCCCCAAACCGCCTGAAATTGGCGCCAAATTAACACATTTCCTGATATAGAAGAAAATCTAAGCAACTTTTAAGGAAAGTTTGTTTTAAATCAGCTATCAATGCATAGGAAAGCGAAATCCGACGAGTTTTCAGAATTGTGTTATATTTTGTGGAATTCCCCCCCCCCCCCCACCCGTGCCCCCCACCACCACCACCACCACCACCACCACCACCACCACCACCACCACCACCACCGCCGCCGTTCTGGATCCGCCAATGCTCCCGGACCTCGAGGCCATTTGCCCATCTCGGCGGGCATACACACGATACAAGCAGACGAAGTAACTGTAGTAACCTACAGTGAACGCTGCATTTCTCATATTTCTGCCATACAGTCTATGGCGGAAAACCTCTCCGAGCATTCAGGGTTGCTTACCTGCTTACAGCGGCAGCCTGAAATATAGCCGGTGATTTCCCGATCGCGCAAGAAGTCAACGACTTTGCTGACGCGATGGCATTATGTCTCGGTGGGTTTCGCACATTATCAGCGCCTCCATCCGGAGCTCGGTCATTGTCGCTCGGAGAGAGGATAGAGTCTTCTCCACCTTACTGGACAGTGGACACCCTCTCCGCCTCCGCCGTTGTAACCGGAAGGACGGCAAGGACTTACAGAAAAGAGGATGGATTGGACCGATTGTTTTATTGTGGGCTTGCCTGACCGAAATAGTGCTGAATAGAAAGAATGAAATAAGGACACCTGTACAGAGGCGGAACTTTTTTTTTCGTTGGGGTTGTAATTGAGTCGGCGACCGGGGGGAGGGGGGGGGGGGGGGAGTAAAAGCGACTCAAGAAACAAACACCAAAAATGTGCAAAATTGAAAATAGTTAAACACCATAAAATTAACATAGGTTTTATTATCTCTTTGATTTTCACAACCAGTTGACAGATGACTGAGTGAAACGCGAGCTATACATGAACTATCCCAACTATCCAACATACAATTATCAATCCGTTACTGATTGGCTATACGGAAAGATCACTGTACATTCTGCACGTACACACCATACAGTAACTGGATGTCCGGATCAACAGCAACGAAATTAGAGAAATAATCGCTCACACGACAATCTGCAGCTCACTTAGCATCGAAGCATCAGTGCCAGCTTCACATGAAGAGTAAGTAAACAATCATACAAAATATACATGACTACATGCAAGTACCTAAATAGTCTTTCTAAGTAATTTTGGGATAATATGTTCTATTGTTGGATTTGAAATGCTATTTCATGGCAAATGGGACCACACTAGCGGATCCAGCCTCCCAATATGGGGGGGGGGGGGGGGGCTAATTTCACTGGAGGCCTTCCGGGCCCCAGGTGCCTCCATATGACCTATAAAGGTACATCCATTTTTTCCCTTTGCGGACTTAAGTTATTTTTTTTCTCGCGGTGCTATTCATACGTGTAAGGACGCGTCAATTAAGTGCAAACATAATATGGATGGATATTTGCCTCCAAATATTTTTTAAAAAAATCATTTTACATGCTATTTTATATACCAGTAAGGCGCCGTAGTTGGCGATGAAAGAGCGAGCGCGAAGGAAATGTATGGGGAATTTCAACCCGATCCGATAAGTAGTTTCTGAGATACAAAACAGGGTGCGCACGTGCGCAAGTGCAGAGGCACCCACATTTGACTCGTGGGAAAGTGGGGGCTGAGAGGTCCCTAACCACACACCAAATTTGAACACAATCGGCTCAGCCGTTCCAGAGACATATAATGGGTGTGTGCACGTGCGCACGTGCAAAGCCACCCCACCCCTGACTTGTGGAAAGGCGGCGGCTGAGAGGTCCCCAACCATGCACCAAATTCGAACACAATCGGCTCAGCCGTTCCTGAGATACAGAATAGGGGTGTGCACGTGCGCACGTGCATAGGAACCCCACCCTTGACTTGTGGGACACTGGCGGATGAGAGGTCCCTAACCACACACCAAATTTGAACACAATCGGCTCAGCCGTTCCTGAAATATAGAATAGGGGTGTGCACGTGCGCACGTGCAGAGGCACCCCCCGCCTGACTTGTGGAAGATTGGCGACTGAGGGGTCCCTACCCACACACCAACTTTGCACACAATCGGCTCAGCTGTTGCAGAGTTTTTGCGTTAAAACGCTTTTCAACACCCCTCACGCGTCACGCACCACGCACAGTGGTAGGCACCCACATGACTCGGCATTGGTCTCAAACAGGGCAGGTTGGATGGGGCTGCTCAGCAAGGTCAGCTTGTCAATCGGACGTGTGGTTGCAGAGATATGAGCTTCTCAAAAGCGTCGCCATGGGCCGGGCCGGGCCGGGCCAGGCCGCTCATGATCAGATTTTTAACATATACCACGGAAGGACGAGCGAGCGCGAAGCGCTCGCTCGTAATGAAACAACGTGTAATTTTCAGTCCTTCCTAATATGGTCCCATGTCAAAATGCACGTGCACTTGGATTTGTCCCTACAAATTTTAAAACCGTGGTGAATCCATTGATTGCCTGACACCGCATCAAATTTCAACTCGATCGGGCAATTAGTTTTAGAAAAACCAAAATGGGTGCGCACGTGCAGAGGCACACCCACATCGAATTACAACTCGATGGGGCAAGTAGTTTCTGAGACACACAAAAAGGGTGCGCACGTGCGCAAGTGCAGACACCCCATCCCTGACTTGTGGGGAAGGGGCGGCGATTGTGTCCCTAACCACACACAAAATTTGAACACAATGGGCTCAGCCGTTCCTGAGATATATAATAGGGGTGTGCACGTGCGCACGTGCAGAGGCACCCAACCCATGACTTGTGGGACACTGGCGGTTGAGGGGTCCCTAACCACACACCAAATTAGAACGCAATCGGTTCAGCCGTTCCTGAGATATAAAATAGGGATGTGCACGTGCGCACGTGCAGAGGCACCCCACCCCTGACTTGTGGAAAATTGGCGGCTGAGGGGTCCCTAACCACACACCAAATTTGCACACAATCGGCTCAGCCGTTGCAGAGTTTTTGCGAGCAAACACCTTTCAACACCCCTCACGCAGCACGCGCCACGCGCAGTGGTAGTCACCCATATCAGTTGGGACCGGCCTCAAACAGGGTAGGTTGGATGGGGCTGCTCAGCAAAGAAGTCAGCTTGTACATCGGACGTGTGGTTGCAGAGATATGAGCTTCTGAAAAGCGTCGCCACGGGTCGGGCCGCTAATAATCAGATTTGTCCCATACACCACGTCACAATTTAGTTATTCGCTAATACCTTTTGACTGAATAAAGCTAGAAGGGCACGGTAAACGTCATTTTGTTGTTATCATCCGGACGCGTTGAATGCTGTGCAGCATGACTTCTTTTTGACATTTGATGACCTTGACCTAAGGTCAAGGTCACGGCGCAAGGTCGCCTTTCCAAATTTGACCTACACGGCGATGTTACATATCTCTGAACTTGTCTTGAAGATAGGAATTAATTGGTATTAAAATAATTGCGCGATCGTTGATGATTATAAAGCAAACTGAGAAATGTTCGGGCTTTATTTACATGCTGAGAAGGAAGTTATGAAGTTACTATTCGACATTCAAATTAAAATTAATTTAAATGTTGCCTCTGACGATCAGGCGTTATTTAAGCACAATCGAATTCCTCGCATCAAGACAAGTTTCAAAATATATAACATCGCCACATAGGCAACAATTGGAAACATAACCTTGAACCTTGACATTGACCTTAGATGAAGGCCACCAAATGTTAGAAAGTCGAAAGTGGTCATACTGCATATCATTCAAGGCGTCTTGACGAAAATAACTAAATGATGTCTATTTTACCTTTTTATCTTTATTCAGTCAAAAGTTATTGGAGAATAACATCTATCACAAAAATAAAATATAGAATGACAAAATTTAGCATATTTTAAGACAAATAACCATCAATTTTATTTGCTTCTGTTTGAACGACACTTCTTTACACTTAACAATAATAAAGTCAAACTAGGAAATACATTTGGCTTGGGTAGGTATCCAAAAAAGGGGGAAAATACCAACTTTGAAATTTAAGATCTAGGTCATCAAATGTCAGAAAGAGATCATGCTGCAGAGTATTCAACTCGTCTTGATGAGAACAGCAAAATGACGCTTACCGTACCATTCTATTTTATTCAGTCAAAAGTTATTAGCGAATATTTTTTTTAAAAATATAAAATGGGATGTAAAATGACAAAATTCGAGATATTTGGAGGCAAATATCCCTCAATTTTATTTTTTCACTTAATGGATACGTCCTTACACGTAAGAATAGCATAGCGAAAAATTAGAAACACGTTTGAGGAAAGGTATCCAAAAAAGTTGTACAATTTCGAAAACGTACTCAATTTGAAATTTTTTGAATATGAAAAAAACAATCAACATCACCATGTTATAAAACAGCTCATTTCCATTGTAATGACATATCTATGTTGCTTTATAAATTTCCCGCCATATGGGCTGACAAAGATTGACCTGCACCGTGACCTTATAAAAACGGCCAAGGCAATATCTCCTGAACTGCACTGCTTGCATTGTAATACAACGTTCACAGCTCACTTTAGCGCCCCCATATACCAATTTTGGCCATAATCGGTGACATGGCGGTGCCATTTTGCACTTAGTTTTTGTCGATTTGTCGTGGAGTGCCCCAGCTACAAAAAGAAGAACATTGGGATTTTTTAACTGAACCTAATTACCCTACTTAATACTAGTATACGTATTCCACACAACATAGGTACCTATGTAAGGAAATTCACTCACGCGCTCTTCTGTCACCTGGCAGGCAGCAGGAGACTGCAGACAGCTGCGACGCTGCGTGTAAAATTATATCTTACGTTGGTTGTGAATCACTCCAAAATAGCGTTAGATGCGCCACTTTCTCTATCCCTACCGCTACCGAAATGCTAGCAAATAGAGGAAACACGAATGAGGCAAAACAAAATATATTTATTTCGCAAGAAGTTATTTTTTTCGCATGCAGTACCCATTTTCATCGCCAGTTTCAGCGGATTTCGGGTGGGGCTAATTTCTATTGCCGCCCCTGTCGAGCTTGGAGTGTGGGGGGGGGGGGGGGGGAATTTGGCCCCTGTCGTCCCCTTTGGATCCGCCAGTAATTCTATACAACATAGGTACCTATACAAGGAAATTCGCTCACGCGCTGACGCACTGCCACCTAGCAGGCAGCAGGAGACCAAAGGCTGCGACGCACGCTGCGTGTAAAATTATAACTTACGTTGGTTGTGAATCACACCAAAATAGCGTCGGACGCGCCACTTTCCCTAACATTTTAAAGTTTTTCCTTTTCTGTGTTCATATTTATTAATTGTTTTGTTACGAGCGAGCGCGCTCGTCCTTCCGTGGTGTAAGGGAAAAATATTAATATGAGCGGCCCGGCCCGATCCAGCCCAGCCCGACCCGGCCCGACCCGACCTCGCCCGTGGCGACGCTTTTGAGAAGCTCATATTTCTGCAACCGCACGTCCGATTGACAAGCGGTCTTGTTTGCTGAGCATCCCCATCCAACTTACCATGTTTGAGACCAGTGGCGACTCACGTGGGTGATTACTGACTACTACTGCGCGTGGCGCGTGCCGCGTGAGGGGTGTTGACAATTTTTTATCGCAAAAACTCCGCAACGGCTGGGCAGATTGTATGCAAATTTGGTTTGTGGTTAGAGACCCCTCAGCCGCCACTTTCCCACAAGTCAGGGGTGAGGTGCGTCTGCACGTGCGCACGTGCACACCCCTATTCTATATCTCAGGAACGGCTGAGCCGATTGTGTTCAAATGTAGTGTGTGGTTGCCGGTTGGGGACCTCTCAGCCACCATTTCCCCACAAGTCAAGGGTGGGGTGCCCCTGCATGGGCGCACGTGCACACCCCTATTCTATATCTCGGAACGGCTGAGCCGATTGTGTTCAAAATTGGGTGTGTGGTTAGGGACTTCTCAGCCGCCACTTTTCCACAAGTCAGGGGTGGGGTGCCTCTGTACATGCGCACGTGCAACCGTATTTTTGTATCTCAGAAACTACTTGCCCGATCGAGTTGAAATTCACCATACATTTCCTTCGCGCTCGCTCGTTCATCGCCAACTACGGGGCCGTACTGGTATGTAAATGGCGTGAGGTCAAATGCAACTTCTATCATCACTATTGTATCATTTGACTCTCCAACAAATCATTTAAGCCCATTTTGGAGTACATACAATATACTTAATACTTATACATATGCACGCAATCACTGCGTTCCATAACAATGTCAAGCCAAGGAGCGCATAACAATACAATCTTAGCATGTTTGACCTCATTTGACTTTGGGAGATATTAACCTAGGGTCATGTAATTTTATCAAAACAGAGTTCTCCACAGAACCTCTCCACCCTACAATTTTCGGTATTTTTTTTCTTATCGGGCCTTTATCTCCCCCCCCTTCCAGTGCGTGTAATTTTCAGAGGCCCTCTGGGCGCGTGTTAATAGGACCCTATACCTCTATACAGTTCTACCTTGCATCTCACGTTCGAAAGAACATAGTAATGCACGCAGAGGTCTATAAATGGCGAGATTTATCGCTCACGACGAATCTTAGGCAATTTCTGTCGCACGATGAAAACTCCTCGGTAAGGATTGTCACCACATATCAAGCAAAATACTTTCAGTTAGACGCCGGATGGGCGTTGTTATGTTGTAGCCTAACCCCCCGTACTGTATTGCCTGGAGTCGCCCCTGTCTCGCGACCGCCAGCTCCGTCCCTGAGCGCGCCTCTGCCGGCGCATACCCAGAGGGCATTGGCTGGCTCGAGGGACGCCGGGCGGGGTCACGGGCGCCTCAGCGTCAGTTGCGTCCCTATGTCCGGCACAGCAATATATCTGGCACGAGTGTTTACTGTTTCCGCGACCTAGACGAAACGAACCGAAACACAACATGGCGCGGTCGTGTAGTGTTGCGAGCAGTGGCCGTGTCTGTGATTAGCCTGTGCCGCGTATCATCAGTGCGATGAGTGACCTGGACAGATTGTCCGCCCTGCTGGTTCAGCAGGCGGAACTCTCCGCTCAGCGGGAAGAGCGCCTCGCTGGCATGCTGGAGCGGCTGATGAGCCGTCAGCCTCCTGCCGTGATGGGTCCGGGCGCTGAGGACCCAGGGTCCGCAGCCGCCGCCCGTTCCACAGTCAGGATGCCAGCCTCCACGACCCCAGCTCCGTACCTGACCTCCTCGGCGTCGCTGCGTGACTTCGCCGTATGGAAGGAGAAGCTGCACGGCTACATGATGCTTACCGGAGCCTCCACGCTTCCCGTCGCAGGCCAGCGCGCCGCGCTTCTCAGCCTCCTGGACGAGGACTGGCACCGTGTGATCAGATACGCTCTGGACGTAGCCGACGACGCATCCCTGGCAAATATCGTGTCTGCCATGGAGAAGCATCTGCGGAAGCAGCGCAACGTACTCGTGGACCGTCGTGACTTTTACTCGTGTGCGCAGGAGGCGGGAGAGTGTTTCGATGACTTTTTGTGTGGCGTGAAGGAGATCGCGTCGTTCTGCGCGTTCTGCGAACAGTGCATGGACAATCGGCTCCGCGACCGGGTGGTGTGCGGCGCGCGTGACGAAGAAGCAGTGAGGCGGATGCTAGAGGAGCCCGACATCACCCTTCAGCGTGCTGTCGACATCTGCCGCGCGTCTGAGAACGCGCGTGCCACGTGTGCCGACATCCGCGGCCCCGCGGGCCAGTCCGTGGCGCGACTTTCAGCCTACCGGAGAGCTCGCACCAGATCGCGCGGCCCGCGATCGCGCGACGCATCCGGCCAGTCGCCCGGGCCCGGAGGCCAGTGTCAGCGGTGCGGTCGCGACAAGCACTCTGACGCCGCCACGTGCCGCGCCGCTGGCGCCACGTGCCACACATGTGGCAAGGTCGGACACTATGCGGTGGTGTGTCGTCAGGCCGCCCGCACGGGACCAGCTTCTGCCGCTGCACCGCCCCCGGACCCTGACCGCGGATCTGCAGCGCAGAGAGGACGGTCAGCACAGCACGGACGAAGCGTCCAGCGCGTCATCTCGGACGTGTACATCAGTGGCGTCTGCACCCGTCCAACGCCTACGATCAAGGCTCATCTGTGTCATCCGGCCGGAAACAACACACTGCAGTGCACGCCAGATTCCGGAGCTGAGGCGACAGTCATGGGCAGTGACGTCGCTCAGTCCATCGGCATCGACACTTCTCGGCTGAAGGAGGACCTACAGACGAACTTCACCGCCGTGGGACGCCGCCCACTCGACTGCCTCGGAGCGTTCTGTGGAACGCTGAAACTGGGCGGTCGCTCTGTCGACGTCACTGTCTACGTCATCAGAGAGCTGACGGGCATGCTGATCAGCTGGTTTGACTCAGTCGCCCTGGGGATACTGCCAGCCGACTTCCCAGCGCAGATCAAGCACATCACGCCTCCGGCAGAGAAAGTCCAGACGGTGGCGACATCTATACCAGCGACTACAGCGCCCCTAGTGGCAGCCGCTGACACAGCCGCGACCGCAGCGCCACTCACGGGTAGCGGCCGCGCCCGGAGCACAGCGGCGCAGCCGGCCCAGCCCGGCGGACACGGAGACGTGCCACCAGCCGGAGGCCTGCCTACATGGTCCAGCGACGCGGACCCGTCTGAAGAGACCGTAGCAGCTCACGCAACCACGATCGTGGCCCAGTACCCGCGCGTCTTCAGTACTGACGGCCCGCTGCGCGAGATGGACGGCGGGATGATGGTGATTGAGCTGCGCGAGGACGCGACTCCAACAGCCGTCACCGCCGCGCGTCCGATCCCGTACGCCTGGAGGGCGGACATCAAGGCCCAGCTCGATGAACTTCAGGCTCGAGGCGTCATTGCACCGGTCGACTACTACACAGAGTGGTGTCATCCGATGGTCGCCGTCGCTAAGCGGCCGTCTGGAGTTCGACTGTGCGTCGACCTGACTCGCCTGAATCGCTTCGTGAAGCGGCCTACCTACCCAGTGCGACCACCACACGACGCCGTGGCGGACATCCATGCCGGCAGTCGCTGGATGACTACGCTGGACGCCGCCATGGGGTACTTTCAGGTCCCACTCGCCGAGCACTGTCAAGACCTGGCATGCTTCATCACGTCCTGGGGACGCATGAAGTTCCTGAGGGCGCCACAGGGATGTGTGTCTGCCGGTGACGAGTACAATCGCCGCGGCGATCAGGCCCTCGGCGACATCCCCAACACCGTCAAAGTCGTGGACGACTTGTTGGCGTACGATGCCACCTACCGGGAGCATCTGGCGCACGTCATCGCCGTTGTACAACGGTGTGACGAGCGCGGCATCACGCTAAACCCGAAGAAGTTCGTCTTCGCCAGGCACGAAGTCAACTACTGTGGCTACCGCATCACGTCTGACGGCTACACTTCCGACGGGGAGAAGCTGAAAGCCATCGCAGACTTCCCGAGACCTGAGAACATCACTGACCTGCGGTCGTTCATGGGACTAACTAACCAGCTCGGCGGTCTGTCGTCTGAGCTCGCCCACGCCGCTCAGCCGCTCAGAGACCTACTGAAGGTGCGTCACATCTGGTGCTGGACAGCGCAGCACGAGGCGGCCTTCCTGCGGGTCAAGGCGGTACTGGCTGCTCCGCCGGTCATGGCGTTCTTCGACCCGAGTCTGCCGACGATGCTGCAGACGGACGCCGCCCGAACGCGAGGCCTCGGCTTCGCACTACTCCAGCGACACGGCGACACCTGGCGGCTGGCGCAGTGTGGCTCGCGATTTCTCACCGACACTGAGTCGCGGTACGCGGTCGTGGAAATCGAGCTGGCAGCCTGCCTGTGGGCATGCCGGAAGTGCCGTAACTACCTCGCCGGACTGCCGTCCTTCACCCTGGTCGTCGATCACCGTCCGCTGGTACCGATCCTGAACCAGAAGCAGCTGAGTGAGATCGAAAACCCCCGGCTGCAGCGGATGCGCGAAAAACTGACTCCGTACTGCTTCACCGCCAGCTGGCAGAAAGGATCCGACCACCAGATACCGGATGCGCTGTCACGCGCTCCGACCAGCGACCCGACCGCCGACGACCTGGCGGCGGAGGACGCTGAGGACCCGCTCCACGCTGCCGTCGTCGCAGCTCTGCATTTGGAGCGGGAAGCAGAGGATGGCGTGCGTCTGGCGCCGCTCGTGGATCCCAGTCTGGAGAAAATCCGAGCCGCCGCCGCCCACGATCCTGAGTACGAAGCTCTGCGAGAGGCCATTCTGCACGGGTTTCCGGAGCACCGGCACGAGGTGCTACCAGCCGTCCGTCCGTACTGGGGCGTGCGCAGCATGCTGGCCCTGGACGACGGCCTCATCGTATACGGCCCTCGGCTGGTGATCCCCGTCAGTCTCCGCCGAGGCGTCCTCACCCGCCTGCACATGTCGCACCAGGGCATCGAGAGGACGAAGCGCCGCGCTCGCCTCTGCGTATACTGGCCGGGCATCGACCGTGACGTCACCAACGTGGTCTCATCATGCCCGCGCTGCAGGCAGTTGGTGCCCAGTCACGCCAACGAGCCGCTGTGGCGTGAGGATGATCGGCCGAGCCGCGTGTTCGAGTCGGTCTCGGCGGATTATTTCCACGTCGCCGGACAGACGTACCTCGTGTACGCGGACCGACTCTCCGGCTGGCCGTATATCACCATCTGCCCTCGGACTGCATCGGCCGAGCACCTCACCAAAGAGCTGCGGATGCTGTTTTCCCAGACGGGCGTCCCAGTCGTGATCAGAACCGACGGTGGCCCGCAGTTTACGTCGGGCACCCTGCGTCGGTTTCTGGGCCGCTGGGAGGTACGGCACGAGGTGTCATCACCGCGGTATCCGCGGTCCAACGGCCACGCGGAGGCCGCCGTCAAAGCGGTGAAGAAGCTGATTCTCACCGCGTCTTCTCGAGGCCGGCTGGACGATGAGCAGCTGAGCAAGGGACTTCTTGAGCTCCGGAACACGCCGAGAGCCGACGGCAGGTCTCCAGCCCAGGTTCTGTTCGGGCACCCGATTCGGTCGGGTGTGCCAACACACCACCGGGCATTCGCGCCCGAGTGGCAGCGCGCAACAGCAGAGTGCGAGGCCAAGTCCGCCGCGACTCGGGAGCAGGTGGCGCGCTACCACGATGCGTCAGCGCGCCGGCTCTCTAAACTGCAGATCGGCGCCCGTGTAGATCTCCAGGACACCGCCACCGGTCGCTGGGACCGGACAGGTATCATCGTCGGTATCGGCCAACGCCGTACCTACCTAGTCAAGACGGCGAGTGGCCGGGTATACTGGCGGAACCGGCGGTTCCTGCGGCCGTACCGGCTCCTGATCGACACCGGAGCGCCGGCCGCCGCAACCGCCGATCGCCAAACCCTCGGCCGACAGGTAGCTGACGCACCCCGAGCGGCGCCAGCAGCAATGACGTCAGCAGCGGCGCCAGCAGCAGTGACGTCGGCAGCAGCGCCAGCAGCAGCGGCACCGCCGGCGCCACGCCGCAGCTGCCGCTCACGGCGGCCGCCCCAGCGCCTGACAGTTCGTTGGGGCGCCACCACGTACTGCGATTAGTGTTGTCGCCGTCTTTGTTTCGCTGTGCGCGTACTTTGTTAAAAGACGATTTACTCTCTGCAATTAAGCCATCGTCTTGGGGGAGGTGTTATGTTGTAGCCTAACCCCCCGTACTGTATTGCCTGGAGTCGCCCCTGTCTCGCGACCGGCAGCTCCGTCCCTGAGCGCGCCTCTGCCGGCGCATACCCAGAGGGCATTGGCTGGCTCGAGGGACGCCGGGCGGGGTCACGGGCGCCTCAGCGTCAGTTGCGTCCCTATGTCCGGCACAGCAATATATCTGGCACGAGTGTTTACTGTTTCCGCGACCTAGACGAAACGAACCGAAACACAACAGGCGTTTCACGAGCGAAGCCGAGCGAAGCACAATGGATGCCAAATTTGAAATCAGCGTCACAAAATGTGCTAGAAACTGACAGATTACAAAAAGGTCATCTCAGGTTATCGGAGGTCAGTGGCCTCGGTTGAACTGTGAAAATGCATGACCCCAGTGGGACATATAGCAATGTAAAATGGATGCCAAATTTGCAATCAGCGTCACAAAATGTCCTAGCAACTGCCATAGGGCAAAAAGTCGTATCAGGTCATCGGAAATCAGTGTAACCTCGGTTGACCTCTGAAAGGGTCAACTGAGGTCACAATCTCTGTGGAAACCCTAAATGTCACCTGTTGACACCTCCACCTGTGCATATACTCCTGAGCAGCTAACACTCGGAAACTGAAAAGTTACAATCACCTCGATACTACGGGACGCCAGTTGCGCCTGGCATGACCTTGAGAAACAGGCCATAGGTCACGGGTTCATGGGGATAGAACTTAATAAAAGTTGAGAGTATGTGTCAAATGGTTCAAAAGTAGGGTACTGAAAGTGTCATTGCAATCGGTTGATAAATACGAGAGTTATTTTCGAAAAAGCTTTCATGCGATACTCATTGATACAATCACCTTCGCTACAAGCTTGCTACCACTCTTAACGTAAATCAATGGGCCCGCTACCGGCCCCGCTACCGGGCTGGCCTGTCGCGCGGTTTCCCTCATTCGAATTGTCACCGGCTAGCGTAAACACGACATGTCAGTCAAAAATATAGATATGGCTTTGAAATTGGGGTTGGGTATCGTCCATACTTGGTTCTCCAATATGTTTCCCGGTTTTTGAATATATTTGAGAGATAAAAAAAATTGGAAATTTTTCACACAAAAAAATAATAACATTTTTTTTTAATTCTTAAATTATATTAAAAAACCGGAATATATATTAGAGTATGGACGATGCCCAAACCAAATTTCAAAGCAATATCTATATTTTATATATATATATATATATATATATATATATATATATATATATAATATATATATTATATATATATATATATATATATATATATATATATATATATATATATATATATATATATATATATATATATATTATATATATATAATATATATATATATATATATATATATATATATATATATATATATATATATATATATATATATATATATATATATAATATATATATATATATATATATATATATATAATATATATATATATATATATATATATATATATATATATATATATATATATATATATATTATAATATATATATATATATATATAATATATATATATATATATATTATATAATATATATATATATATATATATATATATATTATATATATATATATATATATATATATATATATATATATATATATATATATATATATATATATATATATATATATATAATATATATATATATATATATATATATATATATATATATATATATATATATATATATATATATATATATATATATATTATATATATATATATATATATATACTATATATATATATATATATATATATATATTATATATATATATATATATATATATATATATATATATATATACTATATATATATATATATATATATATATATATATATATATATAATATATATATATATATATATATATATATATATATATATATATATATATATTATATATATATATATATATATATATATATATATATATATATATATATATATATATATTGGGATGATCATATTAACATGGCAATATTTTTTCTTTATATAAACAATGACCGAAATAACAGAATCAAGCTTTCGTTTTTACATCTTCAAGATTTTGTCATCTTGAAGATGTTGTAGAAAACAATGACCGAAATAACAGAATCAAGCTTTCGTTTTTACATCTTCAAGATTTTGTCATCTTGAAGATGTTGTAGAAACGAAAGCTTGATTCGATTATTTCGGCCATTGTTTATATACAAAATAAAAATTGCCATGTTAATATGATCATCCCAATATATATTAATTTAATCATTATGGCATACACATACATATCTCATACATAACAAGTTTATATATATTTTTGGCTGACTTATGTTCAGCTTTACGCTACCCGGTGACAATTAGAATGCGGGAAACCGAAATACGCATACCGGCAGCGAAAAATCGATCGCCCTAAAGAAACGCGGCTGCTTTTAGTGATTATGCCATTAAGTCTGTACGATCCAGAAAACCACTCGTTGATATTTTTGCTTGCAAGCATACCTTATGTGTTGTATTGTGGGTGAAATCCATGAAGCATATTTTGTGTTGCGTGATCATTTATTTTCTTGTGCTTGGGACCATTTTCCTCACGTGTAAAATGTACAAAATGTAAATGTACAAAATGTAAATGTAAAAATGTAAACAAAAATATACAATTTCACCCAGTCATCTTTTTTGTATTCTGAAAACTTTCCCGTTTTGTTTTTGCTCACAAAGAATGGGACGCACAACCAAGTGTAACAAACAAGGTCCATTCTCTTGCTCGGTTCGGCCGGGTTCTGATCCTCCAACAACGGCATAAGCTTTCCCAAAGCCCAATATTTTTCGCTTCACTTACAAAAATCTGTCGCCAACGCTCGCTACCAAGTTACCGAAAAGTAGACCTCTGAATGCACGTTCCTGCCTTTGAAACGAAGCTATGGATCAAATTACTGATTATCAATCAAACCGGGAATCACCCTCCCGTAAAGGCGGGATAACGCCAGGACGTCATATGAGTCATATGAGAGCCATCAATACATCAGTGATTACATGCGAGCGCCTTCGAGCTCGCTCGTCCTTCCGTGACGTAGGGGAAAATCGGAATATGAGCGGCCGGGCCCGGCCCGTGGCGACGCTTTTCAGAAGCCCATATCTCTGTAACCGCACGTCCGATTGACAAGCGGGCTTCTTTGCTGAGTAGCCTCGTCCACCCTATATCCCTGTTTGAGACCAGATCCGACTCACGTGGGTGACTATCACTGCGC
This sequence comes from Chirona hameri, assembly GCA_036785665.1. Taxonomy (NCBI): domain Eukaryota; kingdom Metazoa; phylum Arthropoda; class Thecostraca; order Balanomorpha; family Balanidae; genus Chirona; species Chirona hameri. The sequence goes on along the minus strand of JAXIVJ010004208.1, from coordinate 23,147 downwards.
GTGGCGCGTTCCGCGTGAGGGGTGTTGACAAGTGCCTGCTCGCAAAAACTCCGCAACGGCTGGGCCGATTGTGTGCAAATTGTGTGTGTGGTTAGGGATCCCTCAGCCGCTGTCTTCCCACAAGTCAGGGATGGGATGCCTCTGCACGTGCGCAAGTGCGCACCTCTTTTTGTATCTCAGAAACTACTCGCCTGATCGAGTTGAAATTTGGTGTGGTGTCAGGCAACAGTACTAGGAAAGCAGCACACTTATGCGTGCGCATACCAACATCAACATACATTTCCTTCGCGCTCGCTCGTTCATCGCCAACTACGGCGCCATACTGGTTATTATTGGGATTGCAAACAAATCCTTTGGTGATTTTGCGTACCGTTCGCAGTATTTATTTACTTATACATTTACTGGCAATGTTGGGGTTGTAATTTTCATAATTGGGGTTGTAATTTTTGAGAATGCAGTTGTAGCTACAACCCCGAAAGTATATAAAGTTCCACCCATGTGTGTGTGTGTGTGTGTGTGTGTGTGTGTGTGTGTGTGTGTGTGTGTGTGTGTGTGTGTGTGTGTGTGTGTGTGTGTGTGTGTGTGTGTGTGTGTGTGTGTGTGTGTGTGTGTGTGTGTGTGTGTGTGTGTGTGTGTGTGTGTGTGTGTGTGTGTGTGTGTGTGTGTGTGTGTGTGTGTGTGTGTGTGTGTGTGTGTGTGTGTGTGTGTGTGTGTGTGTGTGTGTGTGTGTGTGTGTGTGTGTGCGTGCGTGCGTGCGTGCGTGCGTGCGTGCGTGCGTGCGTGCGTGCGTGCGTGCGTGCGTGCGTGCGTGCGTGCGTGCGTGCGTGCGTGCGTGCGTGCGTGCGTGCGTGCGTGCGTGCGTGCGTGCGTGCGTGCGTGCGTGCGTGCGTGCGTGCGTGCGTGCGTGCGTGCGTGCGTGCGTGCGTGCGTGCGTGCGTGCGTGCGTGCGTGCGTGCGTGCGTGCGTGCGTGCGTGCGTGCGTGCGTGCGTGCGTGCGTGCGTGCGTGCGTGCGTGCGTGCGTGCGTGCGTGCGTGCGTGCGTGCGTGCGTGCGTGCGTGCGTGCGTGCGTGCGTGCGTGCGTGCGTGCGTGCGTGCGTGCGTGCGTGCGTGCGTGCGTGCGTGCGTGCGTGCGTGCGTGCGTGCGTGCGTGCGTGCGTGCGTGCGTGCGTGCGTGCGTGCGTGCGTGCGTGCGTGCGTGCGTGCGTGCGTGCGTGCGTGCGTGCGTGCGTGCGTGCGTGCGTGCGTGCGTGCGTGCGTGCGTGCGTGTGTGTGTGTGTGTGTGTGTGTGTGTGTGTGTGTGTGTGTGTGTGTGTGTGTGTGTGTGTGTGTGTGTGTGTGTGTGTGTGTGTGTCTGTCCAACGGAGCATATTGGCACGTGGAGCCCAAACGGCTGGGCCGATTTCGACGCGGGTGGCACCGTTCGATGCGGCAAAACGTCGCACAGATGATGGTACTATTTTCGGGTCAATCGATGGCACGTGCTACGTGCCTGCCAAGTTCCAAAAAGTTGGCGCAATTTGTTTTTACTTTTTTCTCCTCAGGTCACACGGTTGGTGATACAGACGTGATACTCGCAGGTCACGTGCGCGATACAGTGGCCCAAAATCCATTAATGGCTGCCGATACTAAGGGGGAAAATTAAACCCTCCAGGGGGTAAAACCAAGTTACCATTTTGAAGGGGTGGGCCTCCGCCGTCAGCTGGTGCCGGCCGACCGTGGATACTGTGCCGCACAGCAGGATACTGTACCGCACAGCACAGAGGCACGCCACCCAGTGGCGGCTTGTGGTGACGTCACAGTCTGAGTTCACCGCAACGGCCGGTCAGCGGTGGCCTGGCCGGCTGGGGCCAAACTACGGAATTATCGTACGATTTTGACCCCAAGGCAATGCCCCGATCGCATTGCCGGCCTCTAGTTATAAACTGCTGCACGCTCCCGGTCTTATCGCACAGGATGACCAAAGTTAGTTGACGGATAAATTCCCAGTAACGCACCGGAAATCACCTATTAACTGCGTATAAAGGTCCGGGAAGTTCCCCGACATGCGACGCTGCAGGCACATCCGGCGCCACCTAGCAGAAGTCGCTCTGCCGTGCTGCTGCTGTACCTGAGACGTATAGCGGGGCTCAGCCGGAACGGCATACTCGCCATATTACTGCTGAGCAACCGTCCCACCGACACGCCTGCATATCCTCGTCGTGAAATAATTACACCACTCCTGCGACATTTCCGCTCAGGGAACCAGGGCTAAGCCCCCGAACTTCATTTACATAAAATGTAAATGTAGTATGTGTAATAGATGCTTTTAATTCGGAGTGGAGTACTTTGTGAGCAATCGGAATGATCTGGACCTTCAAGAATGGCGGTGTCGACGAACCGGCTGCTAAACGGTGCCTCGGGAAATACATGCCTTTCCACCAGTACAAGTTATATGTATACGCGAATCAGGTTTGAAATGAATGAAATCGATTCTTTTGTCGTTAGGAAATACAAAATCCCATTTTGTCGTGCAATTATAATAAAGAACTCATGGTCTTTATATATAGAGTGTTTATCGCTTGTGCAAACTTTCTCATGTCTCATACTCATGATGTTTAGGGGAGACCGCGGCTAAATGCATCACGGGTTGAATGCATCAGAGCTTATGACTAAAAAAACTACTCATGAGATGGAAATGCCAGTCGGTCTACAAGAAACACGCATACGCAAACCTTTTGCAACGTCGAAACGAGCGCTGTTAGAAGCTGGCTGATCTGGCAGACGCCGAAAGAGTGATTTGTGACGAAGAAAGTAAATATGTATCCATTGATATGCTAATTATTTTATTGACCTAAACAAAAAACTTGCACCACTCACTGAGGAAGCCGCCAGCAATGAGCGCAGAAACATATGTTTTTACACTTTAATGTATTCTTGAAACCTCGAAAAATATCAAACTAAAAGTAAATATTTGTTAATAAATACAAAATATAGCGCACTCCTTGCAACTTAAGGTCTGGTGAAACGGACTTAATCTTATCGTAGCATATACTTCTGACGTTGAAACGACGGTAAATCTTGTCTCAAATACTATAACTTCCGCCATTTTATGCACTCAAAACAAATCAAAGCAGGCATGGGGCAAGTTTAATCATTTTTGAAGGGGCAGGTTGCAACGTTAGGTTAATATGACATAAACAAAGAACAGTGTTCGTGAGTATTGTTGGTATAATTCTAGGAGACCATCGGCGGCGATAGAGTTGAAATACTTGTTGAAGAGTAGATGATTCTAATGCGATACAGATGAGAAAGATGACAGTAGGAAACGTTGAGTGGCAGCGTCGAACGGGTGGCCGCACACTTCGGGTACGTCGGCGACTGCGTCAGTCGCGTAAACGTTGAGTGTCGGCGTCGGCGTCTCGTTGCACACTCCGGGTACGTCGGCGACTGCAGTGCTGCCTGTATTCTGGGACTGTCTCACACACACCGACTCCTCCCGGGCGGCCCGAAGTGTGAAGCGGCACAGCCTACCTGGCAAGATTGGGCTAGGCGGCACAGTATAACGGCTTAGGCGGTAATCCACCCGCTTTACGCTGAAGCCAGGGGTAGTGATATATTTGACGGCAGCTGTACCTACTTTGGTGGGGAAAAGACACACTTTGCCTACAGAAGTGTCCGATCATTTGTCATGAGTCGACAGCTGGGGCGTTCCAGGACAGAACGACCAGTCGGAGAGTCGATTTTACACCTTCATCTCTCAGATTAATCTAAACTTGGGTCTATAGGGTTGGTGTAGGCCCTGCAGACGGTTGTGCAAGTATTTTTCCGCGCCAAGAAACCGTCACCGAGTTTTAGCCTCCGGCAATGTCGGGAGCTCATGCTGCAGGCCTGTGTTTGATGGCTCATAACTTGTAGTTAGACGACCAGAAACCTTAAAAGCGATATATCACTGAACTTGCAATGATGCAGGAAAACGGTTGGAAATCTAAAAAAAATGTATGTTATATTTTGTTTTATTTTGTGACCTTGTGAACTTTTCTAACGTGACCTTTTCCCAGTCGAAACCTGTATTTTGTACTCAAAGCCAAAAGGAGTTTGATCAATTACCTTTCGATATATATATATATATATATATATATATATATATATATATATATATATATATATATATATATATATATATATATATATATATATATATATATATATATATATATATATAATTTTATTAAAAATATATATACAAGTAAATACAATAGAACAAGTGTCTATAGTCTATTAAATGACATGCAAAATTCCCCTTTTCACCTTCGCAAAAAAACGTATAGGTGGTGCTGCGTAGGTTATCCATTAATATCTTCGGACTGGGTAAAGATATCGGGGTGCGGTCAACGCCAGTGTATTGGATAGGTGATTCTTTGCAAGAAATATGGTCATGACTTTGTGACTTGAGGTCATGGTCAAGGTTATAATTTAGGTCAAACTTGTAAATAATTTCCGCTTGCTGTACGTACGGGATTATACCTATACAGGTTTTTGTGAGGCTAAAAAGGGGCATTTAATAGGCTATAACCACTTTTTATTTGTGTTATATCGAAAGGTAATTGACCAAACTCAATTTGGATTTGAGTAAAACATACAGGTTTCGATTGGGAAAAGGTCAATATAGGTCACGTTAGAAAAGGTCACAAGGTCACAAAATTAAAAAGCAAAAAGCAAACATTTTGAGATAGCCAAAAGTTTTCCTGCATGATTGTGAGTTCAGTGATACCGCTTTTAAGTTTTCCGGTAGTCTTACCTACAAGTTATGAGCCATCAAAGAAAGGCCTGCAGCGTGACCTCTCGCCATTGCCGGAGGCTATAACTCGGTGACCGTTACTTGGCGAGGCAAAATATTTGCACAGTCGTCTTCAGGGCCTACGACTACCCTATAGACCCAATCTTAGACATTTTTTGAAATATGAGGGTGTAAGGCACTGGTCGATCTGTCCTGGAACGCCCCAGCTAGGAATGTAAATGTGAAAATTGATGCATTCAGGCCCGGTCTCCCCTAAGCACCTCAGTATGCATTTTGTGTCATCTTGCGATATTGTGTTCGGCGGTGAGCAGTATCAGTTATGGCTTCAACAAATCGCTAGTTACACAGATAACGGAAGAGCAGAATGCTCAGCAGTTATAAAACAAACGCTACCGAGCGTCTTATGCACGAAACAAAAGAGATGAAATATGGTCGGTCTAGATAGGGGTTCTTTTGAATATGTAGAATGTTACAAAATTCCTTACACTTGAATTCAGGAGTCATCACGTTATTGTTTTTCGGAATGGCCAATGGCCAGGGCTAAACATAACCTATCAATACAATGACGACTGCATTGGTCACTCAAGCCGGATATAACATCATTCATGAGTTTGCTGGAGTTCAGGCCATAAAAGCAAGTACTTTGACTTGGTAACGTGCTGAGGTGACTTAATTTTGTAGGCGCATGTCACAAGTATTCTTTGTTGGCATTATACAAGCATCGGAGTCTGCCATCGTGTTTCTCGATACAAGTTAATAACCAGCTCCGGGACCGTTAAGCCGACCACGGGGCCAAAATGTCACCAACAGCACTGCAGGACCTGAGCTGACCCGATCAGGCCTTACCTATCCTAACCTGGCCTGACCTGACCTCGCCCCAGTGTCCGCAGGGCATGACAGACAAGTGTGGGGCGATGTAGGTAAGACCCAGGGCCACAACCTTCCCCTCCTCTGCCGCGACAACACTCGCTCCTGAGCCAGTACCCGAGACGCATAGTTTTCGTAGTACCTGCACGCGGTTTACACGCGACCTGCACGCGGTCTTCACGTCGGATGCCACATGCTCGGCTCACACAGCTCACGTACGAGTGGTTCAGTGGTACTGCGCGGTGGTTCAGTGGTTCAGTGGTTCAGTGGTTCAGTGGTACGCCGCACAATCAACACCAGAACAGCACGGAGCCGCATGTAGCAAACGATAATGTTTCGCCTTATGGTAGACTCGCTGACCTCCAGAGATCGCTAGCGCCAAGGTGTATTGAACAGGAACACAATCATGAGCGTCGATATTCATGACCTGAGATATCCTGGAATAAATAAACGTTTCGCAGAAGACGTCGTTGCATCAGACACAGGCTGTAACGTCTCAGCAGTTACTGATTTGTCTATATTCTGATTACATATACATGTTATAACTTTCAGTTGCAAGACTAGAACACTGGCACTGTTTCGATCCCGTAATGAAAGTGGCGCTTTATATTCATGTGTCGTACTGGTAGTTAATTTTCTCACGTCTTCTTGCAGTGAAAGCATGCACACGATTTCGCTGACTTGATGGTTACATGTTTGGGTCCTTGGATGCATTCCATTTTTATGCTGACCTGTAAGCAAATTGTTCTGTTATAATTCATCAAGTCCAGCTCAGGTTCACACTCGCGACATTCTGACATAAATCATGTGATTACTTTCTGTCCTGCATGACTGTGAGGAAACTGAAAGACTCTGTTAGTACTTGTCGACCGCTACCGGGAATATCTATCAGTTAAATAAAGTGGAAAGAGAGTATATCTTTTTTTCAGGCAACAACACACTTTTGATGGAATCTGATTCTTCATGAACGAGTAAAGTCGCTCGCCTAAGATACATTTGTTCTGACTACTTAGCGTAAAACGATATCTAGCGATAGCATCGGTCATCGGTGTCTCTCCACGACTCTGTCACGTTTCTGTCACGTTTCTGTCACGTTTCTGTCACGTCTCCGTCACGCCTATGTCATGTTTATTTCTGTCACGTCCAAGCCACATCTCTGTCACGTCTCTGTCAATCCTCAGGCACGTCTCCGGCACACGACTCTGTCAATCTCTATAACACGTCTGTACCACATCTTCGTCAAACCGTCACGTCTCTGTCTCGTTCAGTAAACGTCTCTGTCACGTCCACGTCACAAATCTGTCCAACCGTCACGTCTCTGTCTCGTTCAGTAAACGTCTCTGTCACGTCCACGTCACATCTCTGTCCAACCATCACGTCTCTGCTCTCCACAGTCGGGGTCACCGTGGCGCGGCGTCTGAGGCTCACGTTTTTCGTCTCCATAATGTTGCAGCACTGTCCGACGGAGGTGAGCACGTGGCGCGGGTTCAGACTGAGGGTTTGCCAACTGGACGGCTGGGCGTACGAGCCGCACGAGCCGCCACAGGCGTTCACCGTCAGCTCCACCGGCGCGCAGCCGGGCACCTGCACCCGCTGTGTGTGACCTGAGAGGTAGCCACAGGTCACGGTCACATGGCAGAGCACGAGCAGACCTTCAAGACAGGTGCTGAAAGGCTGGGCAAAAACGGCACTTCACTCTAAGGATCAAAGTGAGTCTACGGCATGTTTACGGGCAGTTTTGGGCAACTGTCTATGACGTTAGTGTATGGAGTGTTGGCCGGCCTTGAGGCTAATTGAATCACTTCTGCTTTAACCCCCCCCCCCCTGACGGACAGACCAAATTTTATAAATCCGTCGGTCCTCGGGGGTCGTCGACAAGTCTAAGTCTACCGACTCGTCATGTCCCGCTGAGGGCGTTTCACAGCTTCCCCACCTTGCTCGGCCGAGACTCACCGACCAGTTCGCAGCGCGACTGGAACTGGCGCTGTGTCAGCCGCTGCTCGCCGTCCGGGCCGAGACCATCCTCGGCGAGGAGCGGGCCTCGCGCCGCCGCCAGCAGGCCGTCGGCGGCAACTTCCTCCAGCAGCAGCTCCGTCTGCTCTGCCGCCTCCCAGGGAGAGAGACGTTCCGAGGCGCCGACGGAGACCAGAGACGCCAACAGCAGCAGCAGCGGCAGCCGACTGGCTGACTGCATGGCGATACGTCGGCTGCAGACACAGTTACTACTGTTGATGATGATGTGTGTGTGTGTGTGTGTGTTTTTAGGGGGGGGACGCCAACTGCTGAGGCCATTTGTTGGCACACACGCAGTTACAATTGCTAGTAATGCCGGCCTACTTCGATAATTGAATCATGCAACTTGTTTGTTGATTAATTTTTGCCCATGGTGTTTTATCAAATCAGAAGATCTCAATATTTTACAAACGTTGATATTTATGATCTGGGGCCAATTTCACAAAGAAGTTAGTAATTACAAATGTTTGCAATTACAAACGCAAGAAAATATTGCAAACCTCACAAAAAGCTATTTCACAAGCATTCACCACCTCTGAATTACCGATAGCAAATAAGATTGTAAACACAAATGTTAGTACAGCAGAGAAGTTTGAAATCAAGAACGTTTGTATTAAAATTGATGCTAAAGAAAATAATGTGATTGTTAACAAATTGATTTAATAAATATGTACATTGTGGTTTATATTTTTATTCAAAATAAAATTAGTTATAGTGAAAATTATCTTTTAATTAACATTTCATCGGAATGCAAACTCTGACCGTAACAATACATTTTAGTAACCATGAGTAAGCAGAATTTGCCCATTCACCGGGTGGTGGAGCATAACATAGAGCATACACTACTCTCAAAAGAAGGATCGTTGAATTTCTCGACCATTTTTTCACCTAACCTAGCCGATTTCCTACGGCGTAAAGGGTGAAGGTTCACTGCACATCGCACAAGACATCGTTGACCGCTGCAATTCTATCGCCATGCGGTTTTTCTGCGCGGAGGCGCCCCTCGGCCCTCACATCATAGCACAATCGGTAAGGTGCAGTGGACTTCAAAGCTGGAGATCCCTGTTCGAATCTCTCGGGAATGCACATTTTTCGGCAGCTATGCCTATGTATAAACTAAACCATTACCCAAACAATCTGGGCAACGTAACAACCTCACCAAGAACATAACCTCAACAGTAAAACAGCGTCAACTATCAATGCAATTTCTGAAATTCAGAACCTCTGACCCACTGGAATTACAAGTTTGTAATTGCAAACATTTCCTCACTTACGTCAACCTTTGAGAAATAGAACATGTGCAATTGCAAACATTTCTACCAACAATATCTGTGTAAATTAGTTTGGAAGTAGTAAATTGAGATTTACTGCCCTCAAGTTTTGTGAAATCCAAATTACAGACAGTGTACAAATTATTTGTAACCGCAAATAAATTCTTTGCAATTACAAACTTTTTTGCTTTGTGAAATTGGCCTCTGATTGGACTATGTGGTGGCCTTGACAGCAGGGGCGGCGGATTCGGGGGGGGGGGGGGGGGGCAGCGGGGGCAGCCGTCTCCGCTGGAAAAATCAAGTGGGGCAAAACTATCTGTTTGCCCCCCCCCCAATCTTCCGTAGTCGAAAATGACATCCTTTACCATATATGGTAAAAATGATGAGCATTGCAAAAGTTTAAAAATAAAAGACAAAATATACTTCATATGACAGTACAATATGGTAGCTTGTCCTTGAGGCAAAAGTAACGCAACGAAAGCTTAAACAATATTAGTAATATATTATATAGTAATATAGCATGTTATAAAATTATTATATGATGGAACAGTGTCAGAAATATGATTCAATCTTTACAGCAGAAGCTAATTGATAAAACATAATTTTCACTCCACGACTATATGCGCTGCAGAGGCAGATCCGGGGGGGGGGGGGGGGCATGCTCCCCTTCACAAGATCGCTCAAGGGAGGGGGGGGGGGGGTTCCCCCCAAGACGTGAAGTCTAATACATTCTATATTTGCGTTTATAGTTAGAACTGTACTGGACAAATTTTTCTCTTTTTTTCCAAATTTGGCGGCGCTGTGCGCCGCTGTTATTCCGCTATTCTCGAGAACAAAAAACATCAGGGGGGAGGGGGGGGGGATTAAAAATAACCCCCGCTAGGGTGAGGGGTAATTTATAAGTTTAACAATTATCACGTTTACAGACCTGTCCTTATTTCATTATTTTTATCCAGCACTATTTCGGTCAAGCAAGTCTACAATAGAACAATCGGTCCAAATCCATCCTTCTTCCTGTAGGTCCTTCCCGTCCTTCCGGTTACAACGGAGGAGGCGGAGATTGTGTTCAGTAAGGTGGAGAAGACTATCCTCTCTCCGAGCGACAATGACCGAGCTCCGGATGGAGGCGCTGATCATGTGCGAAGCCCACCGCGAGACTTATAGGTCTGACCTATACGGATGACATTATAATGTCATCCATCAGCAAAGTCGTTGACTTCTTTGCGCGATCGAGAAGTCACCAGCTATATTATTTCAGACTACCGCTGCCTGGCTGGCTGCCGCAGGTTTCTGCCATAGACTGTAGGCAGTAATATGAGAAATGCAGCCTTCACCGTAGGTATCGGTTACTTCGTCTGCGTGTGTCGTATCTATGGATCCGCCGAGATGCGCAAATGGCCTCGAGGTCCGGGAGTAGGAACATATTTTTTTTTCTTCTCAAGAACCTGGCAACAGAAGTTGGTCATCCTATCCGTATGCGGTGCATTGATGGGAAGCTAAAGTTTCAAATGCATATTGAATTTGACGCCATGATCGGGTCATCTGTATGATTGTTTTGAATGGTGGAAGTGCGACTGGTTCGATCATGTTTGACGCCCTCGCCTTTAGCTCTTTTTTATCGGACCGCAACAGATAACAACGACAAACATTTGTGCAGCGAAATGCGTACTCATTTTTCCGGTCGGACCATCCCCTCGGTTTACTATCCGAGATTCGGAGCTGGAAATTCTGAAGGAAACTGCCATTTATTTGATGCTCCAAGTCTGTTTTAAAAATTATATGGTAGCTTCACCATTTAACGCTAACATTTAGCACTAATATTAGCACTAACATTTTTTTCCTTGACAGGCAAACGAATGTTTAAAAAAAAAATACTCTTGTTTTTTTGCAAGGGTCGTCGAACCCTGTAGCAAAAAGTAGTTGGCCCCGAAGACGAACGGATGGATCCGTCCTTGCTCTTATAAGGGAAAAGCCGGTTTGATTCAGCGCACATATTTCATATTTTTTTGCCCCTTGCAGTCGGGAACAAAAACATAGGTACACCTTTTTCGATATCCCAAAAAAATCGAAAACCTAAAAATAAAATAATTAGAAATCGTGTGGTTGCAAAATAAGGTGGCCCAAATCCGGGAGATTTTCCAAATTGGGGGTACCTATGTAAGATCCGCTCAAACTGGTTGCCCCCCCCCCAAAAAAAAAAAAAATACGGCCGGCTGGATCCGCGCTTGATGCGCCGAACATATTAACAAATTTTGAAACATCAATATTTGGCTACTGAAAACGGGTCTTGTTTTCTGGTACTATTACATTGCAATTTTGTTTACCCTACCTTAATTTCCGGGTTCTGGCAACCCTGATAGATCGCCACTCTAAATCACGATATATCATCATCATTACCTTTAATTTTCCTTCAAATCCTTCAACCTATGTGTTTAAGCTATATGACTACGTGAACTGAATGAGGGACGTAGGCCATGGGGACCATGCCCCCCCCCCCGAGTGATCCAGTTGCTTACACTAGATAAAATGGGATTTCGTCAAGCTTTAACAACTATGGGCGTTGCATGGAAATAATCACGTTTGAAATATCTCCGACCCCCCTCCTCGGCCGGTGAAAAGGTATTGTGGGCTCTCCCTGATCAAAATCCTGGCTACGTGCTTGAACTGAATTGATCAAAGTCTTCCCCCCATGTCAAAATCAAATCCGCCGCCACTGCTGACAGATCCTGTTTAGTGTTACCAGGCGCCGGCCGAGTGCCCGGGAGTTAGACTGTGCCGCAGAGCCGGATCGCCCGCGGCTACGAGACAGTGTACGGGCCGAGGGCGCTGGCGTGCGGCCAGTCACCAGGCGGCAGGGAGCGCGGAGCGGTGCGGGGCAGACGCTCCTGAGTTTTGCCCTGTACTGTATATCCCGTTGTGTTTACGTGTCCTGTTGGATACTGTTTATGCAACATGTTTTGTTTGTAATATACCTGGCAAGACTGCTTTATATTAGACTATGCTCAGTGGACTTGCACAAATGGTACGTACATCGCAGGATTGAACATATTCTTATAATTTCCTTGGTAAAATTATATAAAAAAAACAGTTTCATTATTTCACATTTAGTTTTGATACAGACCCAAAAAATACATAATAAATAAACAAGTTCTTATAATTTTTTTTTGTAATTCGAGAGTTTCAACAAGACCGTTTTTGTTACGTCATTTATATTTTGCGTGAGCGAGCTGTGTCGTTACCTGGTGTGGGTCTGTCGATGGCCGGGCCGCCGCGCTGGTGAGTGGAGGGGAGGTGGTGATTGGAGGGGAGGTGGTGATGGGAGGGGAGCTGGTGACGGGAGGGGAGCTGGTGACTAGAAGAGAGCTGGTGACGGGAGGGGAGCTGGTGACTAGAGGGGAGCTGGTGACGGGAGGAGAGCTGGTGATGGGAGGGGAGCTGGTGACTAGATGGAAGCTGGTGACTAGAGGAGAGCTGGTGACGGGAGGGGAGCTTGTGGTTGGAGGGGAGTTGGTGAAGGAGGGAGCTGGTGATGGGAGGGGAGCTGGTGACGGGAGGGGAGCTTGTGATTGGCGGGGAGGTGGTGAAGGGAGGGGAGGTGGTGAAGGGAGGGGAGCTGGTGACTAGAGGGGAGCTGGTGACGGGAGGGGAGCTGGTGATGGGAGGGAAGCTTGTGATTGGAAGAGAGGTGGTGAAGGAGGGGAGCTGGTGATGGGAGAGGAGCTGGTGACGGGAGGGGAGCTGGTGATGGGAGGGGAGCTTGAGATTGGAGGGGAGGTGGTGAAGGGAGGGGAGCTGGTGATGGGAGAGGAGCTGGTGACGGGAGGGGAGCTTGGGAAGGGAGGGGAGCTGGTGACGGTAAGAGAGCTGGTGATGGGAAGGGAGCTGGTGATGGGAAGGGAGCTGGTCATGGGAGGGGAGCTGGTGATGAGAAGGGAGCTGGTGATGGGAGGGGAGCTGGTGACGGGAGGGGAGCTGGTGACGGGAGCGGAGCTGGTGATGGGAGGGGAGCTGGTGATGGGAAGGGAGCTGGTCATGGAAGGGGAGCTGGTGACGGGAGGGGAGCTGGTGACGGGAGGGGAGCTGGTCATGGAAGGGGAGATGGTGATGGAAAGGGAGCTGGTGATGGGAAGGGAGCTGGTCATGGGAGGGGAGCTGGTGATGAGAATGGAGCTGGTGATGGGAGGGGAGCTGGTGATGGGAAGGGAGCTGGTGATGGGAGGGGAGCTGGTGATGGGAGGGGAGCTGGTGACGGGAGGGGAGCTGGTGACGGGAGGGGAGCTGGTGGCGGGAGGGGAGCTGGAGGCGGGAGGGGAGCTGGTGGCGGGAGGGGAGCTGGTGGCGGGAGGGGAGCTGGTGGCGGGAGGGGAGCTGGTGATGGGAGGGGAGCTGGTGATGGGAAGGGAGCTGGTGATGGGAGCGGAGCGGGTGACTGGAGGGGAGCTGGTGATGGGAGGGGAGCTGGTGGCGGGAGGGGAGCTGGTGATGAGAGGGGAGCTGGTCATGGAAGGGGAGATGGTGATGAGAGGGGAGCTGGTGATGGAGGGGATCTGTTTCGTTACTCGGCACCTGGTGAGGGTCGTAACTTGGGTGTCTGGTGGAGCTGTGTGGTTACCTGGTGGAGGTCGGCGGACGGCCGGGCCGGTGATGTCAGGAGGGTGTTGGTGAAGGGAGGGCTGGTGGTGTCGGGAGGGTGTTGGTGACGGGAGGGGTCGTTACCTGGTGGAGGTCGGCGGATCGCCGGACCTGTGGTGACGGGAGGGTGTTGGTGACGGGAGGGGTCGTTACCTGGTGGAGGTCGGCGGATCGCCGGACGTGTGGTGTCGGGAGGGTGTTGGTGACGGGAGGAGTGGTGGTGTCGGGAGGGGGGTGTTGGTGTCGGGAGGAGGGTGTTGGTGTCGGGAGGGTGTTGGTGTCGGGAGGAGGGTGTTGGTGTCGGGAGGGTGTTGGTGACGGGAGGAGTGGTGGTGTCGGGAGGGTGTTGGTGTCGGGAGGGTGTTGGTGACGGGAGGGGTGGTGGTGTCGAGAGGGTGTTTGTGACGGGAGGGGTGGTGGTGTCGGGAGGGTGTTGGTGACGGGAGAGGGGTGGGGGGGGGACGGGAGGGGGCGTTACCTGGTGGAGGTCGGCGGATGGCCGGACCGATGGTGTCAGGAGGGTGTTGGTGACTGAAGGGGTGATGGTGTCGGGAGGGTGTTGGTGACGGGAGGGGTCGTTACCTGGTGGAGGTCGGCGGATCGCCGGACCTGTGGTGACGGGATGGTGTTGGTGACGGGAGGGGTCGTTACCTGGTGGAGGTCGGCGGATGGCCGGACCTGTGGTGTCGGGAGGGTGTTGATGACGGGAGGGGTGGTGGTGTCGGGAGAGTGTTGGTGACGGGAGGGGTCGTTACCTGGTGGAGGTCGGCGGATGGCCGGACCTGTGGTGACGGGAGGGTGTTGGTGACGGGAGGGGTCGTTACCTGGTGGAGGTCGGCGGATGGCCGGACCTGTGGTGTCGGGAGGGTGTTGGTGACGGGAGGGGTCGTTACCTGGTGGAGGTCGGCGGATCGCCGGACGTGTGGTGTCGGGAGGGTGTTGGTGACGGGAGGGGTCGTTACCTGGTGGAGGTCGGCGGATGGCCGGACCTGTGGTGGTGACGGCAGGAGATCGGCAGGCGATCTGAGCCGGCCTGAGTCCGCAGCCTCCTCCTGATCTGCCGCGCCGCCGCCGACGCGGCTCTCCTCAGGCACTGTGACGTCAAACTCGCGGCAACAGGTGGCCACGCCCCTTCTGCTGTGAATGCCGGACAAATAAGCCGGACACATTGACAAGGGAGGATTGAGATCAGCGGTGTCGATTTTTGAAAACGATTACGGGGGGGGGGGGCGAACAGGGACGGATCCAAGGGGAGCCTATCAGCGTCATGGCTTTACACATTTTAAAGAAATTATAGGCAACTTGTACAAAGTAGAGTATTTTTTAATCAATTCATAATGCAAAACAGACGAAATTTCATGAGTTTTGGACTTCTGTCGGATGGCCCCTCAAATCAACGTTTTTGACCGGTTTGCATCCTCCAGAAGGCCCAAGGCCTTACTTGGAACCCTTACTTAGAAAAACAGCAGTGTTAACTTGACATTGACTGGGGGGGGGGGGGAAATATCTCCCCTGACGTATTTTCGCCATAGCTCAAAAACCAATAGAGACATCAACGTGAAACTTTTGGTACCTTCTCCTATACCGACTTTGAGTCTTCTGTGCATAAATGAAGCAATTTTGCCGAAAAATCGATATATAGCGAATTTAGTGGCGTCACTACAGACGAGTTTTAATTTCACTGAAATGAGGCCAGGTGGTAAAATGACTATCACAATCGAATTATACGTGTAAAATAATCCATTGAACACGTGTCGCATGGCTTTCGTATATTGTTTGCGCATAGTTACCTTTTGTGATCTGACCTTGACCGTGACCTTTGCCACAATTATCACTTTTGCTCATTCGGGATGTGGATTTTACCTTCTTTACACTTTGGGTGATAATGGTCGCAATTGAAGACTGTGGATGGAAAGTATGGCCCATACACTCAAACAGAGGTGGAGAATTGTCCAAATACCAGGGGGTGCTTTTCACCGGTGGCTCTCAAATCCAAGGTGTAGCGAGAGGACGAGGAGAGAGGTTGACGGCCGTTATGGCCGCTTAAGCGCGACGGACCGTACAATACAAGTAAGCAAGCGGCACGAAAATGGATGCAAACATCAGTGACAAGATGCATCGAAAACCCAATATGGAGCTTCATGTCATGGTCTCTGGAATCTATTTTTTTTCGCACTCCGGCTCCCCCTCCCCCCAAAAAAACGCATCACATCAAGAATCGTAATGTATTTTAACTTGTAAACGATGGGAAGAGAACACAAAGTCACGGTACGAACATATACACCTTCAAGTCACATAATATCGGAACCGAAATGTCGAAGTCGTCAATGTTGACCTGACCGTGCGAACTTTTTTCTCCTTTTTAATTCATTTATTCAATGTATCTCGATATCTCGAACAACCACATACCACAACACAACGCAGAAGAAGCCGCGGTCCGGTCGGCAGCGGTCCGGACAGCTGCTCGGCGCGGCCTCGGATATCACAGCGGCGACGGGCGGACATGCCGCAGCGAGAGGTGTGGTGCCAGGAGCTGTGCGCGGAGGTGCGGGAGGCCTGCCCCTGTCCGCCGGCCCAGCAGCCGCGGCCCGCGGTCCGCGGTCCGCCGACCCATCAGCAAAACAGCGATTCTTAAGCGCCGGCTACGGCGCCGGGTCGGGCAATCCGATGTGCGGCGAAATGTGACGGTGGTGGTGGTGTTTTGTGATTTGAAATGCATTTTTAGGTTAGTTATGCTGCTTGTGTTGTATTTTTTTTTCTTCAATTTTTTTTTTTAGATCGACTATTAGTTGTTCTTTAAGTGAATTTTACAGGTTTGGTTGGTATTTATTAAGGATTAAACTAGGGATAGGTAGTCTGGTGTATCCATAGCTCCATTATGATTCTTTTTTTTAGGGGAGAGTAGATAGGTACCCTTCTAGAAATATTAACCAAACTTAAAAATAGTTGAAGTACACTGGTTTCGGTGATACCTACTTGACAGTTTAAAAGCAATTTTCTATGTATAAATATCCTTGAATTATTTATATTATAGGAAATACCAAATGTGTTAATTTTACAATTTTAGTCAATTTTAGGTGGACTACAGGGCTTGATCACGCTTATCTTGCCGCTCTTGGATCTGCTAGTGGAAATATGTTCATATTGTATCAACACCCTCTTACATATTGATATATGACTGTCTGTATTGATCTTCCACCCCTTTCTACACCACACTCTTGGATTTGACCCATTATTGACTTTCTTGCAAAACTGGGGACCGGGCTTGTTCCCTCTCAGGATGAACACCATTATTCATTATCCATGAGAGCATAGGTAATGAGGATGCCTTACCTAGGTTATTGGTAATGAGGATGGATATGGGTAATGAGGATGCCTTACCTATGTTATTCAACCTTTGTATGTCTGAGACAAAGGGCTCCGCCACAGGGTTGAAGTTGGGGGGGGGGGGCGTGGATTCATGAGCTCAACGGGATATAGGGCTGAGTATATGGGATATGGTGGTAACTGGGCTCTACGCCTGACCGGGTGCCTGATGCACGCCTTTGCCAGCCCCGGCCCCTGCCTCGATAGGACGTGGCAAGTTCGACCTGATGTGCCTCACAGAGACCTAGTTGAAGACGTCCACACCGAACCGACTGCTGGTGCTGCCTGGGTACCAACTTCACCGAGCAGACCGCCCCGACAACAGAGGATACGGCGGGGTGGCGCTGGCGGCCTGGGACGGCATCAGCGCGTTTCCCATCAAGATGCCCGCGGCTGCTAACACGGGCAGCAAGCTGGAGTCGCCTTGACCTTAGTTAAGCCGGACCGGCAACGTCAGTTCGTGCTGTGCGCCGTGTATCGCCCGGCAAGAAGAACCATCGCCGATTTGAGCGCTGACTTTGCTGATCTAGAGGCACAATTTCAGCACGTTACCGTACATTATCCCAGATCAAAAGTGTTTATTTGTGGTGATTTAAATTGTTGCTGGCTGAAACCCGACTCAGATCCCGCTAAACGTGCTTTGTGTAATTTTATCTCCGACCATTCGCTGGCTCAATGTGTGACGTCATCTACTTACTTCTCCGGCTCATCACTCGATGTTTTTATCACTAGCTGTCGCGACGTCAAGTCCTGTTTTACCAAGGTTTGTCATTTTAGCACCCATAAGTTTGTTCGCGCGTTTGTTGACATGCCTCGTTGTAAGCCTCCGTTCACCAGAGTATAAACACGTTGTTTCCACCGCATCGATCCCGCTCTTTTACAACTTGATCTTGTGCGGGCTGATTGGAGTGCCATTTTTAGCGTCCCCACGGTCTCAGGAAAGTTGGATACATATACATATACATATACATATATTTATATATACTAGAGGGCCTGTATTGCGCGATGCGCAATTTATATAGCCAGCTAATTTATATATGCTAGCCGTTTCCAGTGTCCCGTATTCCTTATTCCGTATTCCATATTCCATATTCCGTATTCCGTATTCCGTTTTCCGTATTCCGTATCTCGTATTCCGTATTCCATATTCCGTATCCCGTTCCCGTTCCCGTATCCCGTTCCCGTATCTCGTTCCCGTATCCAGTTCCCGTATCCGGTTCCCGTATCCGGTTCCCGTATCCGGTTCCCGTATCCGGTTCCCGTATCCGGTTCCCGTATCCCGTTCCCGTATCCCGTTCCCGTATCCCGTTCCGGTATCCCGTTCCCGTATCCCGTTCCCGTATCCCGTTCCCGTATCCCGTTCCCGTATCCCGTTCCCGTATCCCGTTCCCGTATCTCGTTCCTGTATCCCATTCCCGTAGCATGTAACTGTATCCCGTTCCCGTATCCCGATCCCGTATCCCGTTCCCTTATCTCGTTCCCTTATCCCGTTCCCGTATCCCGTTCCCGTATCCCGTTCCCGTATCCCGTTCCCGTATCCCGTTCCCGTATCCCGTTCCCGTATCCTGTTCCGTAACCTGTTCCCGTATCCTGTTCCCGTATCCTGTTCCCGTATCCTGTTCCCGTATCCTGTTCCCGTATCCTGTTCCCGTATCCTGTTCCCGTATCCTGTTCCCGTATCCTGTTCCCGTATACTGTTCCCGTATCCTGTTCCCGTATCCTGTTCCCGTATCCCATTCCCGTATCCCGTTTCCGTATCCTGTTTACGTATCCCGTGCCCGTATACCGTGTCTTGTTCTTGTAACCCGTTCCCGTATCCCGTTCCCGTATCCCGTTCCGGTATCCCGTTCCGGTATCCCGTTCCGGTATCCCAATCCGGTATCCCGTTCCGGTATCCCGTTCCGGTATCCCGTTCCGGTATCCCGTTCCCGTATCCCGTTCCCGTATCCCGTTCCCGTATCCCGTTCCCGTATCCCGTTCTCGTATCCCGTTCCCGTATCCCGTTTCCGTATCCCGTTTCCGTATCCTGTTTCAGTATCCTGTTTCCGTATCCCGTTTCCGTATCCCGTTTCCGTATCCCGTTTCCGTATCTCGTTTCCGTATCCCGTTTCCGTATACCGTTCCCGTATCCCGTTCCCGTATCCCGTACCCGTATCCCGTATCCCGTATCCCGTATCCCGTATCCCGTATCCCGTATCCCGTATCCCGTATCTCGTATCCCGTATCGCATCTCCCGTATCCCATCTCCCGTATCCCATCTCCCGTATCCCATCTCCCGTATCCCATCTCCCGTATCCCATCTCCCGTATCCCATCTCCTGTATCCCATCTCCCGTATCCCATCTCCCGTATCTTATCTCCCGTATCCCATCTCCCTTATCCCGTTTCCTGTATCCCGTTTCCCTTATATCGCATCCTGTATCATGTATCTTGTATCCCGTATCCCGTATCCCGTATTACGTATTATGTACTCCGTATTCCGTATCTCGTATCCCGCTCCCGTATCCCGTTCCCGTCTTTCGTTCCCGTATCCCGTTCCCATATTTCGTTCCCGTATCCCGTTCCCGTTTCCCGTTCCTGTATCCCGTATCCCGTTCCCGTATCCCGTTCCCGTATTGCGTTCCCCGTTCTCGTTTCCGTATCCCGTTTCCGTATTCTGTTTCCGTATTCCGTTTTCGTATTCCGTTCCCGTATCCCGTTCCCGTATCCCGCTCCCGTATCCCGTTCCCGTATCCCGTTCCCGTATCCCGTTCCCGTATCCCGTTCCCGTATCCCGTTCCCGTATCCCGTTCCCGTATCACGTTCCCGTATCCCGTTCCCGTATCCCGTATCCCGTATCCGGTTCCCGTATCCCGATCCCGTTCCCGTATCCCGTTCCCGTTTCCCGTATCCCGTTCCCGTATCCCGTTCCCGTATCCCGTTCCCGTATTCCGTTCCCGTATCCCGTTCCCGTATCCCGTTCCCGTATCCCGTTCCGGTATCCCGTTCCGGTATCCCGTTCCGGTATCCCGTTCCGGTATCCCGTTCCCGTATCCCGTTCCCGTATCCCGTTGCCCTATCCCGTTCCCGTATCCCGTTCCCGTATTCTAATCATGTATCCCGTATCCCGTTCCCGTATCCAGTTCCCGTATCCAGTTCCCGTATCCAGTTCCCGTATCCCGTTCCCGTATCCCATATCCCATTTCCGTATCCCGTATCCCGTTTTAGTATCCCGTTCTTGTATCCCGTTTCCGTATCCCGTTTCCGTATCTTGTTTCTGTATTCCATTCCCGTATCACGTTCCCGTAACACGTTCCTGTATCACGTTCCCGTATCCCGTTCCCGTATCCCGTTCCCGTATCTTATTCCCGTATCTAGTACACCGTTCCGATATCTCCTTACCATATCTAGTTACTGCATCTTATTCCCGTATCCTGTTCCCGTTTCTCGTCCCAGCATCCCTTTCTCGTACCCAGTTTCCGTATCTTGTTGCCGTATTTCGTTCCGATATCTTCTTACCGTATTTCGTTCCCGTGTCGCAGTCTCTGCCAAAACATTTTAGCGGTTTACATGCTTGAAATATGTCAACCGGCTTTAACAAAATCTCCCCGGGAGGGAGGTGCGACGTCAGCTAGTCATGCGCTCATTGATGAATTTGACTGCGGCAGTGTCAGTCTTGGGCAAACTTAAATGATGCTATTTTATTCGACGCAATTATTTCGCAACGTTATCGTCGGTAATCGTTTACGTTTGATTTCAGCATAAGTTACCTATGAGCGATTTACATAATATTTTGGGTGTATATAGGTCAGCAAGAACGGCGCTATCCGTCTGTGTAAATTTGCCGGACAAGTTTGTCCTCGTTTTGGGTGTTACGGCGGTGTGAGCATTAATTGGTCCGAAAATATTGCATTTCAACTTCAACGCCAAAATATTAGTCTCACAGCTTTGAGTAACACATATAATTTGAAGACGGTCGCTACGCCTGCAAAATGGTGCCCGGTTTAGCCTTCTACGTCAAACGGTTTCCGAGCACCAATTTAAATCCTGAATATGCCGATTTGATCATGAAAGTGGTTACAACTTTGCACGTGGCACGCGTATCGCTCTGGACGACATCCTATACGCCAGGCCAATCGATTATCTTTCACATAGTGTTGCTCGCATATCGCTGCATCTCTCGGTTGCCGAGCAAGCGGCCGGGGAACCGGGCGAAACTTGCCCGTTTTTCGCGATTTCACAATGTCGCGTTTCCCATGTTAAACGAATGGCGCACGCGCGCACTTGCCGACGCCGCACCGTCGGTCGGATCAACACCAAAACTTGATACGACCTGTTGAATCACGGGACCCAAAAGTCCTGAAAAAATCACCCTCATAACTCATCAGACGACTGCACAGGAACCGATTTAGGGCGTCACTCCGGCGGCGGCGGCGGCGGGTCATCTTTTAGGATTTATAATATAGAGACTAGAGGGCCTGTATTGCGCGATGCGCAATTTATATAGCCAGCTACCTTAAATATGCTAGCCGTTTCCCGTATCCCGTATTCCGTATCCCGTTTTTCGTATTCCGTATTCCGTATTCCGTATTCCGTATCTCGTATTCCGTATCTCGTATCTTGTATTCCGTATTCCGTATTCCGTATTCCGTATTCCGTATTCCGTATTCCATATTCCGTATCCCGTTCCCGTGTTCCGTTCCCGTATCCTGTATCCCGTATCCCGTTCCCGTATCCCATTCCCGTATCCTTTTCCCGTATCCCGTATCCCGTTCCCGTATCCCGTTCCCGTATTCCGTTCCCGTATCCCGTTTTCGTATCCCGTTCCCGTATCCCGTTCCTGTATCCCGTTCCCGTATCCCGTTCCCGTATCCCGTTCCCGTATCCCGTTCCCGTATCCCGTTCCCGTATCCCGTTCCCGTATCCCGTTCCCGTATCCCGTTCCAGAATCCCGTTCCCGTATCCCGTTCCCGTATCCCGTTCCCGTATCCCGTTCCCGTATCCCGTTCCCGTATCCCGTTCCCGTATCCCGTTCCCGTATCCCGTTCCCGTATCCCGTTCCCGTATCCCGTTCCCGTATCCCGTTCCCGTATCAAGTATCCCGTTACCGTATCCCGTTCCCGTTCCTAGATGGCCTGTATTGCGCGATGCGCAATTTATATAGGCAGCTAATTTATATAGCCAGCCGTATTCCGTATTCCATATTCCGTATTCCGTTACCGTATCCGTATCCCGTATCCCGTATCCCGTATCCCGTATCCCGTATCCGTATCCCGTATCCCGTATCCCGTATCCCGTATCCCGTATCCCGTATCCCGTATCCCGTATCCCGTATTCCGTATCACGTTCCCGTATCCCGTTCGCATATTCCGTTAGCGTATCCCGTTCTCGTATCGCGTTCGCGTATCCCATTCCCTTATTCCGTTCCCGTATCCTGTTCCCGATCCCGTTCCCGTATCTCGTTCCCGTATCCCGTACCTGTATCCCGTACCTGTATCTCGTACCTGTATCTCGTTCCCGTATCTCGTTCCCGTAT
The DNA here is from genome assembly GCA_036785665.1 of Chirona hameri. Classification (NCBI taxonomy): domain Eukaryota; kingdom Metazoa; phylum Arthropoda; class Thecostraca; order Balanomorpha; family Balanidae; genus Chirona; species Chirona hameri. The sequence goes on along the minus strand of JAXIVJ010004208.1, from coordinate 706 downwards.
CTCGTTCCCGTATCTCGTTCCCGTATCCCGTATCCCGCTTCCATATCCCGTTCCGGTATCGTGTTCCGGTATCCTGTTCCGGTATCCTGTTCCGGTATCTTGCTCCGGTATCCCGTTCACGTATCCCATTCCCGTATCCCGTTCCTGTATCCCGTTACCGTATCCAGTTCCCGTATCCAGTTCCCATGTCCCGTATCCCGTTCCCGTATCCCGTTCCCGTATCCCGTTCCCGTATCCCGTTCCCGTATCCCGTTCCCGTATCCCGTTCCCGTATCCCCTTCCGTATCCCGTTCCCGTATCCCGTTCCCCTAACCCGTTCCCGTATCTTGTTCCCGTATCCCGTTACCGTATCCCGTTCTCGTATCCCGTTCCCGTATCCCGTTCCCGTATCCAGTTCCCGTATCCCGTTCCCGTATCCCGTATATCGTTCCCGTATCCCATTCCCGTATACCATTCCCGTATTTCGTTCCTATATCCGGTTCCCGTATCCAGTTCCCGTATCCCGTTCCCGTATCCCGTTCCCGTATCCCGTTCCCGTATCCCGTTCCCGTATCCCGTTCCCGTATCCGTTCCCGTATCCCGTTCCCGTATCCCATTCCCGTATCCCGTTCCGTATCCCGTTCCCGTATCCCGTTCTCTATCCTGTTCCCGTATCCTGTTCCGGTATTGCGTTCCCGTATACCGTTCCGTATCCCATTCCCGTATC